>VUQH01051286.1:0-24029 GCA_015106775.1 Etroplus canarensis | reverse complement strand
GCAAGGGTTTTGGGGGGGGGGGGGGGGTCCATTGTCTTAACTGAGACCATTTTGGCATGGGGAGGAGACCGAATTGTCAGTGCTTTGTTTAGTGGACACTGTTCCATCTGAGTTACAGTAATATATTATAGATACTATATGTGTAGTGACGTCCTCCTCTGGTAGAAGATTTCAAAAAAGTGTACCTTCAAAGGCTCCCTTGTATTCTCCCTAAGGGTTTGCCACAGCGGATTAATCCACATTGGTAATTTGGCAGCGTTTTTACACTGGATGCCCTTCCTGATGCAACCCTCCATGATGAAAGGGGTTTGTAAATGTGTAAACCACTACACTGTCGATTTCTCATTTCCAATGGTATCAGGAAGAACATTTTTAATACTCTCATTGGCACCTTACGTTTTATTCAGAGTTCATCTATCAAACAATACGCGAAAACCTACTTAACCAGTCAGTGTTGCTAATCACTCTTTGTAATTTATGTTGAACAAAAGTAAGTGGGCATCCACTCCCTTACAGCTAATCAGAGATTCCTAGAAGAAAATCCACTGTCATGCCCATGTGAGTCAAAATTTTTTAGATCATGCCTCTGAGCAGAAGGATGGGCTTCTGTCACATGTCACAGCAGGGAAGGAACAGGAGACAGTTTGAACCAGGACTGTTGCAACATTCTGTTTTATTGCACAATAATAATCTCCCTAAATAATTCATGATATTATTCCAGTATCTATAGAAAAAAAAAAAAGTTATTTTTCAATTGCATGGTTTTTTTTTCTGTTTTAGGGAAAACAAATGAGTGATGTGTTTTTATCTTTAAATATCATACCAGTATCTTGCAACACTCCTAATTTGAACTAAATTTAAACCTTGAAATGAGGAAAGGTTTTTTCATAATTATGAAACATATTGAAGATAAAGAAACTAGCCTATTTCCTCAAACTTGTATAATATCCCATAATATTTAAGTGGTTATTTGTGCCATTCCTAAATAATTTCAGTTGTTCATGCTTTAGCTTCTGGGGATATGTCTGGCCTGGCTGCTGTGCATGCAGCAGGAAGGTGTGTCCTCACTTTCTTAGGAAGGATTAGTCTTGTTGATGTCACACTGGGCGAGTCACAGTTTCTTAGATTTGACAAAATAAAAATCTTTAAAATGAGGACTAGTGAAAGTTTTTTTCTGGTACACTGCATAGCGAGGATGACAAGAAAATATCTTTTCTCTCATAATATTTTAAAGGTTACTTATGCCGTGTCTCAATGATTTCAGTTGCTGATTCAGTTTGTGGAGAAATATCTGGCCTGACTGCCAGGAAGGCGTGTCTCCATGATCTTAGCCAAGTATTTAAAGCAGCTCTGAAGTTGTAGCTTGTCTAAGAAAGAAAAAGCCAAAGCAAAGAGAAGCTTTCTCCCTCCAGTCTGCATTGTCACATTTCTTCTCCTACTGATCAAGTGAGTTTGAATTCTTTACTTCTTGCATGATTCCTTCTGTATAGAGAGTCTAACAGTGTTAGAACATTTTACACTTTGTTTTGTTTGCAATATTTGCCGTGGATAGGTCACATTAATTAGCATTTTCTTTAAACACTGGATTTCATGTGCAAGTAATACATTTAACGGAAAAGGAGCCGGTCCTTAAGACAGTTTTTTTATTTCTGTCTCAGCTGTCATGTCAGGATTATGCAATAATAATGAAAACTCAGTGACATTTCTATTTCTTACATGATTAACTCTTACTGTCAATCTAAAAAGTTTCACTTGATTTCAGAGGGATGCTTTTCTAGAAATAATATACCTGTATACAGGAGCATAGTAGAAAACTCTGGGCCCTGTATATAAGCAGTGTCTGTAGCCCCCTTCCTTTCTTGATCCATATTGCTCACACATCCTTTGATTTCTTTGTTTTTTTGTTTTTTTTAACAAACTGGGCCGACTGTTGGATACAGCAGCCTGCAGGGGTCATAGGGTAACCAGTAATGAGCTGCTCACAAACCACTTTCATGTCCATCAGTCTGCAGTTTGATATCTCCCCATATTTCAACCCCTGAGGGCAGTGGCAATGTGCAAAGTTTGCAATGACAGCAGGAGAGAGGTGGTCCCCACCTGACTCCATTTACACCTGCTGTAAGTGGCGTGTCTAAACAAACCCAGTGAAAACAAAAGCTGCTTAATGTAAATGAAGAGGAGTTATCCTTCTGGCAGCAACAAAAGAAAGAAGAAAAAGAGAAAGAGGAGAAACCTTTAAATATTATGCTAAATAACTAAATGCTGGTAGTCTAGCCTTAACTGTGGAGGAGAGACATTTGAATAACATCATTTCCACAAACATCACATTGTTTATTTTGTTTACTTGATGTGTAACATCAGTTAGCTATCAGAGCAGTGTAGGGTGTCCAGCTCTGCTGGCCGTGAATGAGTCGAGTAAAAGCTAGTAGCAGTGGAAGCTCAACATTATGACACTGTCAGATTATTTGTAAAATAATGGCGAGGAATGCGTGTTGGAGGGGCCCCCTGTGAATTTTTGCCTGGGGCCCCAACATACTCTAGAACCGCCACTGGGTATATTAAAATTCTATTTCATCAGCCTGAGAAACAATGGCTTACTCAGTATGCTTTGCTTACCTCACAGCACACCAGGGAGAGGGAGGGTCCAGCTTACAATAAAAGATGCCGGTTGAAATTGCTAAGAAACTGTGTGGTGTGGCTTTTTGCTGCCTCTGTTTGAGCTCACCTTATGCCACATCTTGCACATCATATGGAGAGGAACCTGCTGCTGCTTCACTCTCTCTGTCTGTACCTGAAATTAAGGGCCTCGTGTTTCATGGTGCTGAGCTGTGCTCTGTAATTTTGATATAGTATTACGTTTGATATTGCCTCACGGTCTTTAACAGGCCCTGGTAGCTAAATCTTTCTTAACCTGCTGGCTGTGCTGTGCTCACCTTTCTTTTCAAGGAAATTTGTTAACAGCTGATTCCCCTCGGTTTGCTTTCCCACCCTCTCCTTTCTTGCTTTTCTTTTTCATACCCCGATTTTGCTTTCTTTGGGAAAGAAATGACTCGATGGTGCACATTTGCACTCACCTACAGCAGAAAGAATCAGTTAGCTGTGCTGCAGAGGCAGTCCAATTGCTGGGAGGACTAAGCCATTTTGCATTTGCCAGGGGTGAAATTGGTACCAGAGAGCCTCCAGTATTTTTTTTTTTTTTTTTGGAATCAAACTTCAGTCACCCAACTAGTTTATTCAGGCAATTAATTTATGTTACTAATTTCTTAGAAATAATAATTCCAAACAAAATAATTTGTTTTTCTAAGCTTGAAAGGGCCCTTTCCACCAATGGGGCTGCAGATTGTCTGTCTCACTTTCCCCCCACCACAATGCCCCTGTATGTATACTTTATATATCAGATATGACTCACAGTAGTGTCTTTACAGTTGCTACACATGCCAAATCTTGTATAAAAATTCAGTAAATACAGTGACAATCCTCCATGAGTTTAATTCAAATGCGAGCAAGACTTCAGAAGGTTTGTGCCACAAAATAAGCACCCCCTTATGAGTGCAGCTGAGGGATGCTTGCGGGATTGCCGCCCTCCTGTGGGAAAACATCCTGCTTTAATGAATAGCACTGGGATATGTAACATCTACTGCTAAAGCCATTAGAGTAAACTAAGAACCTGACATCTGACTGTAGATGTTTATAAATGCCAGTTTCAGTTTTATATATACAGCATATTGGATGCAGTCACCTGAGGTGTGCCACTGCCAGCCAGAGATAATGTGCTCTGATTAGAGTTTAATGCAGCAGCTGAATAAGCTTTGAGAATCTCATAGCATGTTCAGCTGTCGACTCTCTCATCATCCACATTGTGTCACACAGTCTCTTTTGCACTGTCGGGCAGCTTCATGAAAGTTCATTCCCCTCATCTCACAGTGCAGTGCAAACAGTGTAGGGTATATTTAATGGATTATGTAATGTAGCACCATACTGTTTTTTGTGTTTTGTGCAGGTAACCTCCAAGCAGTCTAATCTCAGTCATACTGATGCAGCCACACACTGTGCTGTCTTTTTTCTCAGCCTGCAACATTTTCGGCACTGATGCAGGTGCCGTGTGAATGCCCACTCCAACTTTATTTATTAGGTTATAATTCATATAATGAGGATGAAAAAAATAAAAAATCAAGCCAAATTTAATGTGGTAATTTTTTGTCAGTCTAGTGATGTAAATGTACAGGATGCTGGTGCCAGTCAGTCAACTGACTAATTTACTTCAGACTAAAAGTACTTTGGCCTACTAGAATCCACAGACATGCATATTGGATTTGCTGGTGATTCTAAATTGGCTGTGGATGTCTAGCTGTCTAAGTAAGCTCTGTCCAGGGTACATTCTGTGTAAGAAAATGGATGAATGGATTTCCAAAAAAATAAGCTGAACAAATCTCATTTGCTGTTGTGTTGCTTTGAGATCCTCCAATCATTTACAGAATAATACTCCAGCTCACCACTTAAACTTGGATGTCATCAAATTCTTGAAAGGTTGGTTTCATGTTTCTGGGTCTCTTTATTAAAAGGCTTCTTTATCATAATTTTATACATTTGTATTTTGGAGAATGTGTATGATCGGTGTTGTTTTGGTGATTTGTAGAAGAAGGGAAAGTATAAACAATCAGTACATCAAACTTGTAATTGCTGTCATTTTAAAATAAAGATTTTTGTCTTGTCAGTGGCACCCAGTGGGCTGTCTGTGGGCCAGTCTGGATGAATTATCATAACTTTTTTATCTTGTACCTTGAAAATTCTAATTTATTCATTGCTTTTTAAAACCAGATATTTGTGAAACTATTGAAATTTTCATCAGCTCCTGCTGTACTTTTGTTTGGCGCTGCCAACCTGGTAAATAATATTCTAGTTTTAAAAAATGCTGTGGCTAAGAACAGCTTCACTGACATGTTGTAAGACATCAATACAGGGATTTACTGTAATCAGTTTTAGTTACTTAAACTTAAAGTACATAGTCACTAATTTTAGAGTATCTAATTACTTCAGAAATGTGTTGTAACTTGAGATTTCTTTAACATGAAATGATGAGTTGAATGGACAAGCTATCTTGATTTAACATACACATTTTAAAAGGAGCAATAGTAGCATTTCAGCAGACTTTCGGCATACACCATTCTCCATAGGCCGAAAGACTGATGTTACTGCATTAACAGAGTTGATGAATATAGCTGGGTGTGAAAAAATACACTATGTCATAGTAAACACCCATTGTTTCAGCTGCTAAGCAATAAATAGTGCCAGTTTTGTAACTCTGTGCTAACGTACATTGTTTTGTTAAGCTGAATTTAGCTGTGTCTGTCAGCAGTAAATATGACGCAAATCCCGGGACTGGGAGGAGCTGTTTCATCATTAATATTGCATCTGCTTACAGCTTATTATACTTTCTCAACTTCTTGGCACATGAATAAGGGGTGAACTCATTGCCAGCCCTGTTGTTGCTTCATCTGAACCTGTTTGGTGAAAATGAAACAGACACTGATGTCGAGGAATGTAAAGTGTGGGTGGGAAAGGCTGTCACAGAGTTTAGGGTATTTCTTTAAAGGAAAAGAGTCAAGCAAGACAAATTAAGAGTGAAGTGAGCAAAGCAGAGACAAAAGGGAGAAAGTAAGATGAGAAATGTACCCCATGACATATACCCCATGACAAGGGATTGTGCTGTTATCTTTATGCAAAAAATTACTTTTCTTTTTTAAAGCACAGTTGTGAATCAGAGCATGTGCCCAATTCCCCAGTCAACCACCTGAATGCTTTTGCACACCTGTGAATCAGATTGTAATTCAGCCTCAGTCAATCAGCTCCAGAGATCTCTTGAGGTTAGTCTATTGCAAAGTCAAAACAGCCCTCCTGATTCTTGCCAAGGAGGATCACTCTTAATGCAAGGAGAACTACACTGAACAAGACAGCTGAACAATTTACTCTCTGTTCTTGGCAGCAGTGTTAGCAGACCAAAGTAGCCGTGTCATTTTTTAAAATATTAATCATGTATGTCACATATAATTTCCATATTGTTTTTGACTGTGTAAATGCAACATATCTATAAAACAAGACAAGATTATAAAGAAGGCTATAGAACATTATTTAAATATGCTTTTGAGTTTCTCCTTGATTTCTCCTGTGATTCATAAGAAGAGAAATAGAATGCACTTTTGCAATTGCAAGCAGGTATGTATAATGCAGCATGAACAAATTGAATATTCTAAAAAGTAAATAACCACAGAGTCCCCAGCAACTGCTCACTGCTGAGAAAGAGTGAAAAAATCAAGCAGGAGCAGAGAGAGAATATTATTATTTCACTGTGACAATACTTGGCTAAATGTAATGCCTGAACACCTAAAAGTAAATGACTGAAATAATTACTCATAAACCATCCCTGAATGGATGAATGCAAATGATCCATCCATCTATCCATCCATATATACACAGGGAGAACACACAAGCTCCACCCAGAAAAACCCTTGCTGGCCAGTGGATTCAAACCCAGGATTTTCTTGCTGTGAGGCAACAGTGCTAACCATTGCAGCATTTTTCTGCCCATGTAAAGTCTTGTATATTTAATAGTTCTTTAATGCTGTATTGATGATCTAACAACGGCTTGAGCAAAATATCTAATACCGTATTACATGCATTTTTTGGTTTGCCTTTGTTTTTATAAGAAATAACAAAATACAATAAAATGTACCTTCAGCTGCTCCCTTGTATTCTCCACCAAGAGGTCACCACAGCAGATTAATCTTGGTTTTATGCCAGATGCCCTTCCTGACGCAACCCTCCATGGTGAGAGGGGCTTGTGTCCCCACCTGGGATCAAACCAGGAACATTTTGTTTGTAAGGCGAATGCACAAGCCACTACGCTACAGGGGACACTAAATAACATAAAAGACAATAATACTGACAATACTAGAGGTATTCTAAAATACAAACCAACATCTGAGCAATTCATTCACCCTTAAGAAAAAAGTAACATACAATCATATAATCAGACTGCAGGTACACACTTACTAAAAAAACATTTATTTACCATTTCTGTCATGACATGTACACAAAATACCTGTTAATTTTTTTAATGTTAATTAACAAATTATTGAACCTATACATTTTTACTATGAATTCTCACTAACATCATCTAATTTTATAAATGTATTTACAGTATTAAACTTGAAACAGATTTATCTACTACAAAAACAACTGTGAAATTGTGTTAAATTTGTGACTGCATTTTTACAGTCCTGTAATGTGAAAGAAAATCCTCAGTTTTCTTTAAAAGAATTAGAATTTTGTGGTTATTTACTGTTATAGTTTTTAAATGATATTTTTACATTAGACAGATGAATTCACGGTCTATTTTGTAATTTTACTTATATTTCATGCATTTAAAAAACAGGAATATTCTGTAAACTTTATCAGAAAAACTGTTAAAATACAGATTTTTTTAACAGTGCAGCTAAAGATCATTATGCTAAGTAAGCCAATTTTATTTATAAAGCACTTTAAAACAGCAGCTACTGACCAAAGTACTGAACATTTTAAAATAAACAAAAATAAATAAAATTACAGTAATATACACAAACTATAAAATGCATGAGAAGAAAAAACATGTAATAAACAAGAAAAATAGAACAGCTAAATGTAAACAGCTAAATGCAGTTAGCTGGTAAAAATGCATGACCTCAGGACATTGTGAAAGTAATGCTTAGATGGATTATTTAAAAGTTCACATTGAACTGTTGAAATGGTTAGCTAATGTGGCTTTAAAGTTACTGGAAGCAATGGTATTGAACTCACTAGATGCAACATACAGTTAACTTAAAGTAATGGATAAACGGATAAACATTCAGTTTTTCTCAAAGTGGTGATCCACATCCACACCTGACCAAATAAACTTGAATAACTTGAATATATCCATCTTTACATCAGATAACTGTTACATACTGATTCAGTTGATTCCATTTTAAATGATTCCAGTGTAATCATACAAACTGTTACTGTTCATATTTAGTATACTGTGTTTAGAATACTATTATTTATAATACTGTTTTCCTCACAGGATACTTCTGCCTGATAACATTTAAATGTAGTTTCAATATGACAAATATCATTTTAGAGCAGATTTTCACTGCACAGTTGTTTTGTGTTTCGTCGCAGAAGCCATCAGTAATAAGCCCATCAGTAACATCATGGGATAGGGTTAATTAGAAAGATTAAATGTGCTGCTAAACTCAGCTGTACAATCGATGAAAAGCCTCCTTTTCTTTGTTCAAAGTTACTGGACAGTGGAGTACCTTTAAAATCGCTTACTGTGAAACCTTAATCAGATGTGAATGGTTTTGAGACATCATTTGTGTAACCCCAAAGGAATACATGCACAGCAGTATTTGTGAAGGCTGGGGTGTTAACTCAAATGTTAAAACCATGGATCTCCTAATAATGCTTTTCTTCTTCTTCTTCTTCTTCTTCTTCTTCTTCTTCTTCTTCTTCTTCTTCTTTATTTGTCTTCAGGATGCCTGTAGAGACACGGTCAATAAGAGACATACATGCAGTGGGTCGGTTTCCATCTGTCACTCTTGGATTTGGAGAGGACACAAATGAAGAAAAAGAGGGAACAGAGGAAAACAATGCTAAAGTAAATGCATGTCAGCGGTGGCTGCGTAAGGTTTGCAAGTGCTGCTATCCCACCAACAATGACATCACGGACACTGAGGTCACAGAGATTGATTTGCCGGATAAGGACAATGGGACAAACGGGACAAATGACAATAAACCTGGGACTGATGACAAAGAACTTGATGGTGAACCCATAATGAAGCTATTTACCCAAAAAATAAATGCCAACCACATGATACTGTATATTTCAACCTGTCATATCTTTGTTTTTGCAGAACAACTTCTGAAAGTGAAATCAGTAGACCTCATGAAAAGCAAATCAGGGGAGAACCGCATGGAGCATCATACAAACCTCTACCAAAGTGAGAACTTCATTATCCGCAGAGGGCAGAGTTTCCAGATGTGGCTAACTCTGTCTCGACCTTTTAACCCCAGATCTGATGAGCTTCATCTGGACCTTAAAACAGGTATGTCAGAAGGGAATGAAGACTTATGCAAAAGAAAGCATAAGGCAACAGCAAGTCTTTTGAATAGCAATTGACTTAATTTCCTACATGACTAGCCTGGATTCTTAGGAGGCCAAGTGTGAAACTGTGTGGACAGAATCCCGACTGGCTAGAGCGCACTTACATTCTTTCCTGAGCTCTCATGCAAAGCAGCACATGAAGGTCCAGATCCATGGAGAGCCTGTTCTTGTCTTTTCATTCCCATCTCAAATTGACAGATAGTCGACTGTGAATAGGAGTGAATGGAGCTAAATGATTTAAGCTATTTTTTGCACAAAAGGCAAAGAAAATTTTATTCAGTTTTATTTTTTACAGGTATAGTATTTATTATATTTCTAAAGTGAAATGAAACTAAATTAAACATATGTACCAGACTATAAACATGTTATTCTCATGGCTAAAGTTGGACATTTTAACATGTGAGTCTATGGATATTGGCTTGTCTTTAGAGCCCGCCTCAAGTGGACTTTGGAGGAACTGCAATTCTTTTAGCACTTCAGGATTGGCTTCATTTGTTCACTCCCAGAGGTTAATGCTTGCATTACCATCACATTTTTAGGTACAGCTCTATAGGGCCCCACTGATATCCTGATCTCATGAGCACCCCCTATGAGAGTAGGAGTTCTCTAATGTAAAAAAAGCAAGTTATTTTGCTTTTGACTGTTTGTGTGCGAAGGACATAGATTTAGATGCATTCATATGTGGAATAGATAACTATTTCTATAAAGGTATCTATATATTTATCTATAGATAACGCAGCCAAGGAGGAAGGGGATTTTTTTTTGTTACTATTGCTATGGTAACAGTTCCGGTTGCTATGGTCCTGGGAGAGCATTTTACAGATGCAGTCTTCAGTCCTGCTCATACTACAAATCTCTCCTGCTGACAATTCACCATCAGTCTTGCCACTACCAGCTGTCTGAGCCTCGGCCGCCACCTGTTTACCCACTGTGAATGGCTTTCTCTGCATTCACCCAAAGAGAATTGAATGCTGTCAGACAGGGAAGACCAATATAGATCTTACAATTAGCACTGTGTATGATAACAAGTTAAGCTTAAAGAGAATAATTACAGTGCAGCTGCCACTGAAAGGGTATGCAGCTATTCCAGGAGTGAAAACATGAAACCATGTGCAGTGTTCGGTACTGAGGAAAAATGCGCTGTTTAATGAATGGTTTCTATTTTACAAATACAGTGACAGAAAAATAATATATCTTAAAGTTCTATGTTGTTGTGTTTATAGAAAAAATATTTCCAACTATTTTATTCATAATTTGAGGTAAAAACAATAACATTTACTGTGAGTACTAATTTTAAAAAAGCTATCACGAGAACAATAGCTGGTGCAGATAATGCCAGTTTTTATGCTTTTGAAAACCATGCCACCCCTCTCCAGATGGTGGACACTGCCTTTCAAAACAAATCGTTTCACAGGAATGTGCCATTTTTACCCATCATATCTCAGTTACTGTCCATTTTGCTTACAGTACCCTATACTCAGTCCAAACACTGGATTCTGAGATCCAACAAGGCATACAGCATAAAAGCTAATCACTACCCATCCGAAAACAACATGCCTTTTTGTAAAGTTGGGAATTCTCTTTTTAAAAAAAGTGATATCTGAATGCTCCGACTTTGTAGTTTGTTGTGTGTTCCAAATTCTAAAGTCATGCAAAAAATGTATGTAATTCTTACCACATCTGGCAGAAATAAAATGTCAGGCACAGTTAACTATGCTCTGAATCATGCTTTTTTTGGACGCTTGACTACTGTAGGACTGAATATATAATTTTAAGACTGCTGAATATAAATTAGATATAAGACCCTGACATCATTAAAAAAAGGAAAAACGGTTTATTCCCTAAAAAGGTTTATTCCCCTTGGCAACATGAATGTATCCTCCACATCTCAAGACAATAAACCTGTCAGATCAGACTTACGAAATGGGCATTTGGGCTTTAGGGCTGCGTGCGTGGTAAGATCACTGAGTTTAGGAATCATTTTTTTCTTGCTTAGAGGCTTTAAACAACAGCTGCTTAGCTTCACTTAGCATAAAGCCCAGAAACAAAGGTAAACTGTTTGACAGTGCAAAACAAAAGTTTAGCCATATCAAGTCATGGTTTTATTTTTGGCAAGATGTGACAGACCATCTGTAGGTCAGTTTGGCCACTTGTAGCCATGGACATTTATTGAGTGTAAGTGAACTTTTTTATTTCCTATTTTTTCCTATTTTTAAATAAATCTTTTTTTTTCTTGCTCTTTTGTTCTCTGGGATGTGTGAAAATTCTCTTCGTACATTTTATGGAGCTCTACTAATTTTAATATTTAATATTTATTGTGCACTGGTATAATTTCTGCCCTAATTCTGATGCAATAGTCACAAAAAACAAAAGGCTTCATCAGCTGGACTCCTTACATATCTAGAGCCGTTAACATGCATATTTATCAGTTATATTTCAACAGCATTAAAGGGACTTGTTCACGTCCAGCTCCATATTTTGAATTTTGCATTCCACTGGACATAACGTTGCTTGAGTCAGAGTTCAAAATAATCCCAATTTATCTTATAATGGGTGTTAATAAAGCCCAGCAATGTTTGCATTGAGAGTGCTGATGGAGAAGTATAGAGAAGGTCAGAAGGAGTTGCACTGTGTCTTTGTGGATCTTGAGAAAGCATATGATAGGATGCCGAGAGAGGAACTGTGGTATGATACGAGGAAGTCAGGAGTGGCAGAGAAGTATGTGAGGGTGGTGCAGGACATGAGGACAGTGACACAATGGTGAGGTGGGAGTAGGATTACATCAAGGATCAGTTTTGAGACCCTTCTTGTTTGCAGTGGTGATGGACAGATTGACAGATGAGCTCAGACAGGAGTCTCTGTGGACACTGTGATCTGTAGTGAGAGCAGGGAGGAGGTAGTGGAAGAGAGCCTGGAGAGGTGGAGGTTTCTTCAGGAGAGAAGAGAAATTAAAGTCACTAAAAGCAAAACAGAATATATGAGTGAATGAGAGGGAGACAGGTGAAATGATACATGTGCAAGAAGTAGTGATAATCAAGGTGGATGAGTTTAAATTTGTACTGTCCATATGCATTAATGGACAGAGCACAAGAGAGGTGAAGAAGCAAATGCAGGATGGGTGGAGTAGGTGGAGACGAGTATCGGGGTGCTTTGTGACAGAAGGATAGCAGCAAGAGTGAAAGGAAAGGTTTACAAGATGACAGTGAGACCTGCTTTGAGGTATGGTTTGGAGACGGTGGCACTGACAAAAATGCAGGAGGTGGAGCTGAAGCGGCAGAATTAACGATGCTGAGATTTTCACTGGGCGTGTGCAGGATGGATGGGATTAGAAATGAGTACACTGGGGAGATAGCTTAGGGTGAGATGGTTTGGACATGTTCAGAGGAGGGATAGTGGATATAGCAGACAAAGGATGTTGAAGATGGAGCTGCCAGACAGGAGGAGAAGAGGAAGACTACGGAGAGGGTTTATGGCTGTAGTGAACGAGAGCAGCCGAAAGAAAAAGATTAAAGCCCAACAGTTCATCCAGTGACTGAAAAAGTTGGTTTAACTCATCTTTCTTTAGGGTAAAGTTCCCTTTAAGCCAGCTTTCTTCTGATTGGCAGCCAGTTAAAAACAGAAGATTCAAACAGCAGGTGGGTGTGGCTTCAATGCTCATAGATCTCTGCGTCTGCAGTAACCATCTGTCTCTCTCATACAAAAATAACAAAAAGCATAAAATGTTCCCGAAAACAGAAAGCCTGACCTGACTAGGATAGTTGACTCTGACTTGTAGTGGTCTAAAGGTTAGCTGAGGGTTAACTCTGTAGGTTCTCTTTAGTGCAGTCTTTTTTCCATGTTAGTGCACCAGAGAGCCCATATTTATCAGTCAGACTAGTACTGCACAGCTGTTCTTTACTGTCAGCCCAGAACTCATTATGCTGTCCTGGTCTCACCCTTCTGTTTCTTTCCTCCCTCTCGGTCACTGTAATCCAGAGGCGACTATGTTTTTGTTAACAATGGCTGATTCATTCATTGTGTTTATGTCTTTGCTAGCCACTTTCAATTCCTTTTGTCAGACACAATCAGTAGCCTGTCTGTCCATGACTGAATCCGATAAACATCTCAGGGTGAAACTGAAGAATAGCAAATCAGTTCTGTTAAGGCATTTGAAAACACAGCGAAGACAAGGTCACACCCACTGAGGACCGAGAGCGATAGCCATGGAGAGCTGTTATTTTCCACAATCACTTTAGAGGGAAAGCTCCTTAATGCGACTATAAAGTGAATGTTTCAGCTGTTTGTACTGCTGTAAATTACAGATATTACAGAAACTGCTACATTTTGTTTGTTCTTTCTGAAGATTAATTGTATGAAGCCATACAGTAATTTAAAACATCAATACTTGACTTGAAAGACAGAGTCGTAACAGTGAAGCTCAAAAAGGAAATACTTGATCACTGGGAACAAATACTGTCAAACAAGGTGTGTGTGTGTGCTTCTTGATGGGACAGTGCATTCTGTGCTCTATTTACTTTCTGTTGTTCAAACATACTCTAATGCTAGGAATGCAGGTGCGGCTTTAATTGAGGGAAAAAAGAATAACAGTGGCTGTTTGGGCATGTTATGACTAAAAGCTAGTAACACTTTTTCTTCCATTTTCACCTACATAGGTCCCCTGCCAGCAGTGGCTAAGGGAACCCATGTAATCATCCCACTGGTGGAGGAGTTGGTGGACAATCGCTGGGAGGCTGCTGTTGTGAAACAGCAGGACAAAAGGCTCAAGCTGCTGGTGAATTCGCCACCCACAGCGGCCATTGGTCGATATCGACTCACAGTGGAAACAAACTCTTCAAATGGCCAGGCCATTTCCACACATGACCCTGCTAATGACATATACATGTTGTTTAACCCCTGGTGTGAAGGTACATATAAGGGCTGCTTTATTTACAGCTTAGAGTGAAACCTGCATAAGGGGTGGTCAGAAATGACTGAACCACCTTAAAATACAGTAAATTTTCTGAATTGCATGCTTGTTTTTTTAATATAATAAAATGAATTGAGGCTTTATATAAATACATATTTTCTTTGGCAGATAGTCAAATCAAAAGACATAGTTGGCTCTTATTTGTAATTTAAATACAGGAGAATGGCAAACAGCTGGTTAATTTTTGTTTGCTTAAAATCTCTGAACAGATAACCTGGGTCTATAACAGATACAAACAGATACACCTTACAAATATTACAAGGTCACAACACATGTTTTTCGCCTTTTGTGTAAAGGTGTGTAGGAGGTGCTCTTATAAAACAAGCATAATATGGATATATCCTGGCCATTAATTCAAGCTAAATCCCTACAAAGGGGCAAGAAGGACTCAGATCATTCAATAAACGAGAGTTTAGGATGGCAAAAATACCATCAAAGTGGAGTAGAAAAGAAACCAAGAGAGGCCATACTTTAAAAGAGTGATCTTTTGTTTTTTCCAGTTAATAAGCTGGTCTTTCCTACTTTCTATCAGATGATGCCGTGTTCATGGATTCTGAAGATGAGAGGCGGGAGTACGTCCTAAATGACATTGGACGAATCTACTATGGCACAAAGGATCAAATTGGAGCGAGGACATGGAACTATGGACAGGTGAGGGTTCCGTGTGATCTTTTAATGTTTAATGTACAAGTTGTGTGGTAGAAACTGACATACTCTCTTGTATATCTTTTGTTTCCCTTTCATTTGGGTTCAGTTTGATGATGGGATTCTTGATGCTTGCCTCTTCATCCTGGAAAAAAGTGGAACTCCTCCAACTGGTTGGGGAGACCCAGTTAATGTGGTGCGAATCATCTCAGCAATGGTGAGGCTACATCTTAATTACCTTTCATCATACTTTTCTATGTAATAGCCCATAACACGCCACAGTAAAAACCTGTGGTCAGTGAGATATGTTAAGCCATGTATATTGTGTCATAATGCCCTTGACACAGGTATTGGCTTAAAGCTGGAGTATGGGTGTTACAGAGCTACATGGTGGCTGCCCACTTCTCCTTATACTTGGGATGAGTTAGATGCAGAAAACAAATTTGCATACATGGATTAATAATGGATAACTCAGCTTTGTAACCTTTCCTCCAAAACAGTTTTAATTCAGGAGGACATCTGTATCATAGGGCTTAAACATCATTATATGTACAGACATTTGTGGTCTCCTGAGGATGAATGATACCGATTTTGGCCACCCTCCGTCTTTTCCCCCAACGCAGCCATCCATTCAAAGTATAGAGTAGCCAGTTTTTTTAGGCATTCATGGTTCTCAGATGATCAAATTATTTTTTTTATCCAAAATTTCTTATACTGGTAGCATAATGCTTCATCTTTTAGTAAAATGTATTTTACAACTATTACACTGCAGTAAATTGTCATTAAGTGTAAATTTCTATTGGTCCAAATGCTTTGTTTCAGGCATTAATTGTAGTGTTTAATATTGCTGTTGAATACCACAAATGAGCAAATATTGGTATGCACCATGCTAAATGAAATTGGTTCATGTTACCTGCTTGACCTCAGGATGTTATTTTCTGCAGTGCTAGAGTTGCAGTGCTCAAAGCACTTTTTAATTAAAAAAGGAAATAATGTGCTCTCATTTATTTGAATGGATTCAGTCCAGTGATGCTTTATGGGGGAGTCAAAGTGGGAAAGTTTACCTTAGTTTAAACTGAAAAGCTACACTATGCTAAACTTCAGCTGCCAACACAGCAGGGCATCATCTAGCAAAGTGCTGTGCTGATCAATTATGTACAATCCCAATCCAAAAAAGGTTGGGATCCTGTCTAATATTTATAAAAACACAATGCAATGATTTGCAAATCTCATAAAGCAACATTTTATTCACAAAAGAACATAAAAAACATATCAAGTGTTAAAAGTGAGATATTTTACAATATCTTGAAAAATGCTAGCTCATCTTTAATATGATAGCACTAACACATCTCAAAAAAGTTGGGACAGGGCCATTTTTACCATGGTGTAGCATCTCCTCTTCTTCTAACAACAGTCTGTAAACATCTGGGAACTGAGGAGACCAGCTGCTGGACATTTGGGAGAGAAACACTGTTCAATTCTTGTCTGATATAGGATTCCAAATGCTCAACAGCCCTGGGTCTTCTTTGTGGCATTTTGCGTTTCACAAAGCACCAAATGTTTTCATTCGGTTAAAGTTCTCCATTGCAGGCATGCCAATCCAGCACCCAGACCCTGGTGATGAAGCCACACTGTTGTAATAGCTGAAGTATGTGGTTTAGCATTATCTTGCTGAATATACAAGGCCTTCTCTGAAAAAGACATCATCTGGAGGAAAGCATATGTTGTGTGAAAATCTGTATATACTTTTCAGCATTGATGGTGCCTTTCCAGATGTACAAGGTGCCACTGCCAGTACTATAGGCACTAATGTACCCCATGCCATCAGATAAGAGACATTTTTATTTCATCATCCTAGATTATACACACAGACTACTGACAAATGAGCAACAGGAGGGAGAGGAACAGGTGGCAACAATCATGGACAGGAAGCAAAACTAGGCAATGCACAGGATATAACTGCTAAAGCCCCTGTCCAAATTACTTCTGAGCTTTGGTGGCTATATTTGTCACGGCTGCATGATGGTTTCTTAGGCAGTGTTGCTTGAGGTGTCATAACTCAGTGTGTGGAGAGAGTGAGGACCAAAATGCAGGACTCCAGGAAGCAAGATGAAGGAACTTGAAGTGAGCTTTAATAGCTGATTAGGTCCACAAACAAACCAGGTTTAGAAATACAAAAAAAGCCTGAAACTCAGAGAGCAGGAACATACTCCGAAACAGGGAAACTAACATCAATGTTGCAACACAGAGCAGAGGGAGGCAGGGGTATAAATACACACAGACTACAAGCAACAACAGGAGGGAGAGGAGCAAAGGTGGCAGCAATTAAGGACAGGAAGTAAAAATAGATACAATGTATAAGACAAGACCAGTTACCAAAGTAATACAGGGAACAAAAAACATAACAGACCATAAGCACATAGCTGAACTTGACAAAGGACATGAACACAGCAGGAAGACACAGAGGAAACTAACACAACTACTGTGAACACAGTCAGGGCCAAGAATAGAGTCGGACTAAATGCAAGAAACGCTGACTTGACAATGAGCATAACCTACACAAGGAAACATGAGGAAGACATAACTGGGACTAATAAGGTAAATATAGGCAGTGGCTAGAACTAGGGCTAAGCATAAACTAAGAATGTAATAAACAAAACAGTAGAACTAAGAAACTCAAAACCATAAATAAACCTCAAAAAACAAGCAAAACCAGACTTCAAAAACCCAGGACCATGATATTAGGGCTCAAAGATCCTGTGCCTTCAACAACCTTGCCGTTTATGCACTGAGATATCTAGGAGTTCTCTGAATCTTTTCACAAATCTTGCACTTTTTTGTTGAAAGACCTAAATTCTCTACAGTCATGTATTAAGAGGGTCGGTGATGCAATGGTTTAGGTGCCAGGCTCATGATTGAGAGGTCGTGAGCTCGAATCACGGTCAGACCCCCACAGTGCCAAGACCCTTAGGTAAGATCCCATACCAAGTGTGCCTCTGTCCACCCAGCAGTAAAAAATGGGTACCGGTAAAATACTGGGAAGCTAGCCTGCGATGGACTAGCGTCCCATCCAGTAGGAGTCTAACTCCTAAGTCGCTTCACGCTACAGAAACTGGGGATAAGCTCCGGCCTGATGAGCCTTGTAGGCTCAGGTGTAAAAGCCCAACGGACTGTACCTACCTTTACCATGTATTAAGAAATGTTTTTTTTAGAACTGACTAAAAATTCTCTCACAAATCTGGCACAAAGGGTTGAGCCATGACCCATTCTTGCTGGCAAAGACTGAGCGTTTGATGGACACTACTTTGAAACCCAGTCACAGTTAGCCTGCTTAATGTGAAGTCTTCTAGATTAGTGTTACGTAAATTCTGTGTACTTTTCAATCTTATTTTAACTCTGTCCTAACTTTTGGTGAGTGTGTTCCAAATTTGGGTATATTTACAAAATTTAGTCAGTTAAACATTAGAAATTCTTTTCTTTGTACTTTTTTCAGTTAAATAAAGGATTAGC
This sequence comes from Etroplus canarensis, assembly GCA_015106775.1. Classification (NCBI taxonomy): domain Eukaryota; kingdom Metazoa; phylum Chordata; class Actinopteri; order Cichliformes; family Cichlidae; genus Etroplus; species Etroplus canarensis. The sequence continues at coordinate 5,730 of VUQH01051286.1, read as the reverse complement.
ATATCTCAGTTTTGAGTTTTTATTGCATTTTGGAAAATATCCATATTTTTTCTGGAAATGAGGTTTGTAGAATGCAAATAAAAAGTGAGGTTCTCCTCCTTCTTCAAGGGTAGGGAGGGTTTCCTTTTTGGGAGCTGCATTTACAACTACAAACTCAAACATGAAACATTCCATTCTAGGTAAACTCCCCTGATGACCAAGGCGTATTAGAGGGAAACTGGTCAGGAGACTATTCAAGTGGAACTAGTCCAACAGTGTGGAGTGGAAGTGTGGAAATCCTGAAGCAATATCATGAAAAGAGTGGCACCCCTGTTAAATATGGCCAGTGCTGGGTCTTTGCTGGTGTTACCAATACAGGTTAGAAGACTCTGAGTTTTTTCATTTTCAGTATGATTATGCAATAAGATATTGACCAGTTGTGTGTCATCATCTTCCTTTCAGTTTTACGGTGTTTAGGAATTCCCAGTCGAACCGTGACCAACTTCAGCTCAGCTCATGACACAGATGTCTCCTTGACGACAGATGTATACCTGGATGAAAACCTGGAGCCTATAGAGCACCTCAATGCAGACTCAATCTGGTATTTATGGTCATTATATTTAACATTTAGCTTTACACGATGCATTTGCAAAAAGTCATCCATTAAAACAATCATATTGGCTTACAAAGGAGGAAAGTGCTGCATGTCTCTGATTCCTGATCTAAAACGTGCACTTCAGATGTGCAGGTAGAACTAAAAAAAGACACCGACTATTGCTATATATTAAGCATAACCATGAAAAAATAATGTCTTTAAGTGAAACAGCCTCATATTTTAGGTTAATTTTTTTAAACATATTTGCAAAAAACAGACCATTGTGCATTGATTTGAGGGGTCTAATAAACACATAATCAGTTATATTATAGTATTTCAGCTTTAAAATGGTAAAATTTCATGTCCTATTTGGATCTTTTTGTTTTGCACTTGGTTTTGCTTTTTTTCCACTCACTGTTTAGTTATGTTTCCACTGGTTTCTGGGTTTGCTTTTTCCTTGTGATTAGATTTAGTGGCTAAAAAGAAAGCTACAACTACCTGGTTAAGGTTAGGAAAACATTGTAGTTTGAATTACAGTGAGATATGGCCCTTCACAGCAACAACCCTTTGCATCAAAAAATGAGTTGAAAGGGACAACCTTGCCTCACTACTTCAGTGTGTCCTGCACCACCTCTAAGAACACCTTGAGCATAACTGATCCACACGACCGATTCTGAAAAAACATAATTTTTTCTTCTTTTTGTGTCCCAGAATAGCATGCTAGAATGCTCCATTTTTATAGTTTAACAGCATTACAACTTTCCCCCTATACAAAGATAACAACACTGGCACAGATGCTCTTATTCATATGTTAGCTAGAGGATGCTTTACTTTAAGTTATTACCATAGGTTGTTATCACTGCTTGCACAACCACCTACATGGTAGTTTTCTGAGGAAATACAGTCTCCACGGCAGCACTCTCTAGTTTATAAACCATAAGTCTTTCCTGAAGGAACTTCCATGTGTGGAATGACTGCTGGATGGCTCGTGCGGACTTACCAGCTGGCAATGGAGGCTGGCAAGCTGTTGACTCCACACCTCAAGAGACCAGCCAGGGTACTTTCTGCTGTGGCCCTGCTTCTCTGGCTGCTATCCGCTATGGTCAGGTCTTCCTCAAACATGACACCGCTTTTGTATTTGCTGAGGTTTGTGGAATATTCTTCTTGTATTTTCATAAAGTTACGAGGATTATGGTATAGTACATGAGAAAAATGTGAACCATGTACCGATCAATATTCATATGGAACCCTTCAAAGCTGCATGACATTTCCTATGTGGCCAGGAGTTTATCTTTTAACCCCAGCTCCCTCTTGCCACACCTCTGTGCATCTTCAGGTGAACAGTGACAAAATCTACTGGCAGAAGAATGCAGATGGGACCTTCAGTCAAATCTATAGTGAGAAAAAGATTGTCGGCGTCTCCATCAGCACCAAGGCTGTTGGCTCTGATGAACGCAGTGATATCACAGACCTTTACAAACATCCTGAAGGTATTATCAAACAGAGTGCAGACACTCACGTAATTACTTAAGGGAGACCACAAGCACTATTTCTAAAAATGATTTGACTGAGGTGTTATTGTTGTATTATTCATTGAATTCTCTTGATCTTTCTGGTTATTCTCAGGCTCAGACGAGGAACGCATTGCTGTGGAAACAGCATGTAGCTATGGCTCCAAAGCAGCAGCTTATTCACCTCCCACTGCACAGGATGTCTCTGTAGAAGTGACTCTAGATGGTGAAGGTCCTAAAATGGGAAAAGATGCAGAGCTGACCATCGCATTGCGAAACAGCAGTTCAGAACACCGCAATATTACTCTGCACAGCCAAGTATCAGTCATGTACTACACTGGTGTCCACAAAGCCACAGTCAGGACGGATCAGACAGATGTAGAAATACTTCCCAATGAAGGTGAGTGAGATGTTTGAGTCACTTTTACAGAGTCACTTTTACTCCATCAGCAGCATCAGAAGGCTTTTCTCACAAACAAAAATAATATTTTTTTTCCTATCACTTGCTGGGGTCTGGTTTACAATCCTCTTGCCCTCCACTGCATCCAGCTGTTGCAAGGGGAAACTGAAGGATTCCCAAGGCACCTGAGAGAAATAATCTCTTCAGGTTGTCATGGGTCTGCCCCAGGATATCTTGCCATTTCAACATGTCTAAAACACCACACTTAAATGGAAGCAGCAGCTTTTGGTCTGATCCTCTCTTGACTGATTTAGAGCCTCACCCTGTCTCTATGGGTGAGCCCAAATGCTCTTTGGAGGAAGCCAATTTTTGCTACTTGATTCCGTAATCGTATACTTTTGATCACTATCCACAGCTTGTGGTCATTGGTGAGGGTAGAAAGCCTTTGGGCACATCTCTTTCTTTACCGCTGCATCAAAGCATATGTGACACTGAGCTACCGTTAGCCTACTGGTCTATTTTTCCACCACTTGTGAACGAATACCTACATTAGTTGAACTCCTCCACATGGGACATTCCCAACCCAGAGTGGGCATTCCACCCTTTTCCAGCTAGCCTCAGAATCAGAGGGGCCCTTCACCCTCAGGGCCATCAGCATTGGAGTTCAATGCCTACCGGGAATGAGGATGACCTATAGCCAGCAAAGTCTTTGTCTCGTTATACAGGGACTGAAAACAGTTTGACACCTCATCCTTTCAAAGCCTAATTCAGAACACAAGTAGAGTGTTTTGGCAAGCTCCTACATACCCTCTGGTATCCTTAGAAGGGTTAAAACTCAGTCAAATGTTCCACAAAGCCTAGCCCAATCAGTGTGCAATAATGGGAATTTCTGAGCTTTTTGAGATGCTTCACTTGATTTTGGATTTTTGGACAAAGCCAGGCAGTTATTTCCTCTTGTTTAAAGTCTTTGTTCAGCTAAGTGACTGCTGCTGATGCTCGTAGCTTTTTCTTTAACAGAGAGATGTGAGTGGCAATATCCAACTCTTGACGAGAAAAATAAGTATATTTTCCCAGATGCTGAATTACAGTTTTCGCAGTTTCACTTGATACAATAATATGAAGCTAAATTTGTGTTACAGCCAAAATTTAAACATCAAATGATACTGAAAACTGGCACTGAGGATGAATATTCGTACATTTAGAAAAAAACGGAGGATTATCAAGCACAGATTCGAAAGTGCACCCTCAACATTCTTTGCTTACATTTCCCTTCTACAGATAAGAGTTTGGACTGGGCACTGGAATATAAAGACTATAAGAAACATCTAATCGATCAGGCTGCCCTGATTCTTACAGTATCAGGCAGGGTTAAAGAAACACAGCAAGTCCTCGCTACTCAGTTCACTTTCCGACTTCGGACCCCAGATCTCATCATTAAGGTAAGCCTCAGCTAATTAACTGATAATTAATGGAAAGCAGATTCAGATATAATTCTATATCTCACTTTCTTTCTTTCTTTTTGTTTTCAAAGCCAAAGGGGAAGGCTGTCGTAGGAGAGAAGATGGCAGTAGAGATTTCCTTTACTAACCCACTGCCACAGGTGCTGAAAGCTGTGATATTCCATGTAGAAGGACTAGGCCTTCTACCTGCTCGAAAGATAAATTATGGGTAAGGAGGAATAATATACTTTATATTGTTGGATTTTTTTAAAAAATACCTTGCCTATCTTTCTCTTTTATGATTGCTACTGTCATTTCCTGTCCTACCATCAGAGATATTGGCAGCCTCGCCGCTGTGTCTCTCACGGAGCAGTTCACCCCCACCCTTCCTGGAACAAGAAAATTACTGGCTTCGTTGGACTGCAAGCAGCTGACGCAGGTTCATGGTGTGAGCAACATCACTGTGGAGAAGAAAAGCAATGCCTCTCTATAGTGATTAGAAAATAGAAACACTTTGACACTGAATGCTGACAGTCATTTCCTCTATATAGGTGCTGATTGTGTTTTTTTCTCTTTTTTCCATCTATACAACAAGCCAGTATTTAATTTCACAAAGCACTACAGTGCCGATTCAATTTGCACTAGCATTTTGAAATGATTATTAACCATAATCATAAAAATCTTATAACATGGTGGTGTTTCTGGGATGTTACAGACATGTTTAGCTACATGAAAACCAGTATTAACCTGCATGAAATTCCTTTACATCCTTGCAGCATGTTTCTACAACACAATGAATATGTCTGCTCTTGAACAAATGTTCCCTTAGGAGCCAGAATTCAAGTTTTTATTACATTTTTTATGACATTTCTGATAGCAGTCTAAATGTCATCATTATGCTATGAGAGACAACCAAGCACTACCACTGGCACTGACATATTTCCTGCGCCCAACTTGCATGCTAATAAACTTACAAAAAATAAATTTAAAAAATTCCTAGCCAGACATTAAATAATGAATATCGTTCTGGACCAACCAACGCAATATAGAGATAATCAATACGGCTCACAGAAACCTCATGTTTGCTTGGAATATCCAGGGAAGGTTAATATTGATTAGGCCATAGTCTTGAGCCATAGTAGATGCACTAGTTGGACAGTCTGGGAGCTTTAATGAAAGAGATGTGCTTATGCAAACGCTGGCTCAGTGTTTATATCTTTTTTCATATTTGTACATACACTATATTTATTTTGTTTATTTTGCCATGCAAAAAAGAAACTCCTTAAATATCAAATCACTACTGTAAATTATTGAATTATTAAAATGTCAATTATTCAAACTGTATCTCAGAGTCAGTGATGTTTGGATTATTGATGTCAGTGTCTTCCTGTTGTTTCACAGCTAGTGTCATAAGTCCTTCCTGTCTCTGCTAATGATTACTTTATATTTTTAAATATGTTGCACCAATCTACATATGCTTATAGGTCTACACCAATGGGGCAGCTGTGGCTCAGGCAGTAAGAGCAGGTTGTCTTCTAACCGGAGGGTTGGTGGCTTAATCCCTGGCTGCTCCAGTATACATGCCAAAGTGTCCCTGGGCAAGACACTGAACCCCAGTGCTCCCAATGCATCCATCAGAGTGTGAATGCGTGCGTGAGAGATAAATAAACTTAAAGACATAGAATAAAGCACTGCATAAATGTGTGTGTGTGTGTGTGTGTGTGTGTGTGTGTGTGTGTGTGTGTGTGTGTGTGTGTGTGTGTGTGTGTGTGTGTGTGTGTGTGTGTGTGTGTGAGGGGTTTAGAA
>VUQH01051281.1:28491-42543 GCA_015106775.1 Etroplus canarensis | reverse complement strand
TTCCAAACCGTTCTGAAGAAAATAATAAATATAAGTCTTCACCTACATAGTTGAAGAATAATAAACTAAGCTGTGATGCTGAGTACAAGTCCAGCACATGTACTGCTACCCATATTCAGTTCAATTCAATTCAATTTTATTTATATAGCACCAATTCACAACAAAAGTCGCCTCGAGGCGCTTCACACTGTACGGTAAAGATAAAACAGTGTTAAAAGGAAAACCCCAACAATCCGATGATCCCCTATGAGCAAGCGCTTGGCAACGGTGGGAAGGAAAAACTTCCTTTTAACAGGAAGAAACCTCCGGCAGAACCAGGCTCAGGGAGGGGCAGCCATCTGCCTCGACAGGTTGGCTGCCCCTCATAACCCATATGAAAAAAGACCCCCCCACACACACACACAAACAACCAGTCTTCAGTAGTAATTTTTACATACTTTTTTTACGTCTTACTAGACTCCCTTTTTAATTATGTTGCATGAAAAAAATGAAAAAGGGGCTACTTTTTTGATTATAAACAACCCAACCACACATCGATATCCCCAGGTTATCATGGTCAGCACCCTGCTCAGGGTGAACATGAAATAGCACATGGCCTAAAGATTTGCAAGCCTCCGGGTGCATACAGGTCACTCAATTTCTCCATGACTTATATACAGGGTCATATACAGCTGGTAACACAGGCCATACAGAGTATTCACTGTTCCCCAGGGCCCAGCTATGCATACATTTGTGCAGCATGGGGGAGTTCCAGAGGGCTGGGCATATGGAAAAATGACTGGTGGGGACAACATCCTCAGACCTCACACACACTTGTTTTCTTGTAATGAATGTGTCATAGTCCCCCTGTCTTCCAGGTTCAGACCTGCTCTTCGATCTTTCTCACGTTCTCTCTCTCTGTCTGGGTTGGGTCAGGGCTCATTAACCTTGATTCCTTAATCCTCAGGTGTGGGAGTGTCTGGGGTGGAGTGTGGACTTACCACTGGATCTTCCCTTTTGGACTCACCCTTCAGCCCATGCCTTGTACATTCTTAATAATAGTTGTGAGCAGTGTTTCTTTGCATCTCGCTCATTAAAACTTCCTAAACTTTTACATTTGTGTCTGTCCGTTTTTGGGTCTGCTACTATCCGCCATGACAGATTGATGCCAAAATGGGACCCTATGAACAATCTGAAATAAATGAATAATTTGATTGACTTGTGTTCAAAGATGGCTGCTCTGGTGGTTTTTGTTTGTTTGTTTGTTTGTTTGTTTGTTTACATGGGAATCAGAGTGAGATATATGCCTGACCTGCTTCACTTATGATACCACTTTAATCTTTGACAAATTTGTATGTTTGAATGTGTGGTTTTGCACCACAATGCTTGCATTTGTATGCCCATCATAATTACAAGAGGTGAAAAAGGATATCATGTCTTTCAGTAATAATGCAACTTCAAAGTTTCATTTGCAGTGCCATTTCTAGTTTAATCTTTTTTTTTCTCTCAAAGAATTATGCTGATTCCCTATGAATCTAACATGGCCTCATCTTCAGAGAAAAAGATACACAAAACTAATTTTAGTGTCAATTCAAGAAGAGTAAATCCATGGCAAAGCTTAGACTCAAAATCAGCTTTTTTCCATCAAGCAGTGATGGCATTTTAATTCCTACACATCCTAAGCAGAACCAACAAATACAAGACAAGAATATTAATGCATTTCTTTCATCAGCATCGTCTGTGAAGAATATTACTTTCCATCAAAATCGTTGATGCCTGTCAAGGGAGTATCCATAAACCAGTGTGTTAACAGTGAAGACTGGATTGTTGAATGACTTTATCTAGAGAAAAGTCTCAAAACGGGAAAACAGTTTGAGCTTGCATAAGCTTAGCCATTTATTGAACAAGGGGGAGAAATGCTTTGCTTTCATGGGCCTAGTCAGATCAGCTGTTTAGTAGTAAGATGGTTGGTCTCAGCTTTAGCTTTTAGATCATTAGATCAAGTGTTCAAGTGACCTCAGTTGACTTCTCACTCTGAAATTGAAAATCATTACGCATATTAGGCAGAGGCGGAGCTTATGTGGGTAGCAAGGTCAAACATTTTGACTCCAATCTAATCATGGTAGGAGTTAGAAGAGCTAGTCAATTGTGATACATTTTTCACCTTATATACTGCATACAATAAATGTTCACATTATGTGATACTGCTATGCTAACTGTTATTCTTAACTCTGTACTTCTTATTGTTGGGTTGAACCAAATTTTCTTTACAGTGACAGGGGCCATTCAAGACGGTCCAGCTGAGGTATTCAAAGAACAGCCAAGTGGAAGAGGACCCCGGGGCAGACCCAACCAGCCCCCACCCCACTACCAACATCACCACCATAATCCTATAAACCACAAAAATTTCAAAGGTTCATATTAAACACATTATTTTCAAAATATAAACAACATTAAAAACTAGTATTTTATAAATATGAGTACAAAGAACAGTAGAAACCAGAACAATGAGGCAGAGCCCCCTTACGGAGGTCAGGTCTCTCCTACTGTCATTGCAAACTTTTCATATTGCCACTGCTGTAGTTCCCACCTCTGCCTGGCTCTGGCCATAACCTAAGAACGCAGTAAACATTTTCTCTTTTGAGTTTTTGGTCACAATTTGTAGTTTGAAGTCTTTTTGAAATATAGCGTAATTTTCTAAATTATGGTCCCCGTTAGAGTCAAATAGCAGCATTGGCCTACCTTATGATTAATGCATTGCTACATGTCCCTTAGTTTCTCAGCTAGATCCAAGCTTTGCTTATGATGACTAGTTTCAAAAGACCATAATGATGAAGCCAAAGCATTTAACTGATGTCACGGAGGTGGGCTCACACTGACCAAGAGGTAATGTCATAGTAGCTGCATACAAATTTTAGGCACAGTTTGTGGTTGACTGCAAAAAAGAAGATCTAACTACCACAATTGCTCTCATGGAAAATGTTAGGAAAAGTAAGGCTTCAAGTATGAAATAAAATTTTGTCACATGTGGAAGAGTGTGCTAAATAAATTATTAGTGATATGACTTTTCATTTATTTCCTTTTAATCCAAATGAAAAGAAGGTTAGTAACTTTGAAATATGGTATGACATAATAAATCCCTCATTTTCAGAATACTACAAACAAAAAGTGAGTTTCCATTCATGTAAATATTATTCATTTAGCTTGCAGGGTGAGCAAATAATTTCATTTCCAGGTGGGATTCTTACTTTGCAGACATCAGCAGTCAAAGCCTAATCTGTTTTTTACTGCCACTGAGCAGATGGTCCATGTCTACGGTAGGGATGCTACACAAATTTGAATCGATTTACATTTTCTCTAGGCACTCACTTTAGAACTGAATTTAAACCAACAGTACCAATCTTCAGTGTTTATTGGCATTTTTCTGGGACTGTCTTTATCAGCAAGCTTAACGGCTGTCACAAATGCCATGCTGGCATAGTTTTGTTGAAGCAGTGCCAATTGACAACAGATAACCAGTGTAGCTACACAAAAGTTTTCTTAATTTATTAAAGTGGCAATGTGACAGTGAGATTACAGAGCTCAAAAAGCATTGTAAAAACAAGGACGTAAAAGTGCTTGAAGATGCATACCCAGAAAAGATGTAACACTGCTTAAACTACACTAAACACCTGAGAAAGAGATAAGACAACACCACATACACCACCACACACAGCAGTTGTTGCCATTTCTGTATAGGTAGCTACTGTATAAATATCAGCTATAAATCCAGATGTTTGCTCCTGAAATGACAGCTATCAAAGCAATATAAAACACCCTAATGTGCTCCATTAAGTGCTGATGGCATGACTTTGTGAGTAACCCACTGAGACAAAAATACATAAAAATAGCAGTTTATTTAAGTTTCATTTACATTAATGTGGCACAGCAGCAGTGAGCAAAGTAACAAATAGTTATTTTGCATCTGTTTCAGTGATACTTAAGAGATCATCACACCTTTAAAGTCCTGGTGTTGATTCAAATTTGTCCTTTCTGCACAAGAGGAGTCATATCCTGCTGGCCAGTGTAACAAAAAAGAAAGAAAAAAAAAACAAAAAAAAACAGGAAACTAGCATCCTAGATGTTTTAATGTTTGACTGTTTAGCATTAGTATGTATTAATTCCATTCTAGATTTTAAAGGAAATGGGGTTAAATTGGCAGCATAGTGGCACAGTGGTTAGCACTATTGCCTCATAACAAGCAAGTCTGGGTTCAAATCCAACAGTTGGCTGCATTTGACCCTTCTGTGAGGAGTTTGCATGGGTTCTCTTGGGGTGCTCCGGCTTCCTCCCACATTTCAAAAACATGCAATGGGGTTAGGTTAATTGGCAATTCTAAACTGACTGTGTGTGAATGCTTGTTTGTTGCTCTGCGACAGACTGGCAACCTGTCCAGAGTGTACCCTGCCTTCTGCCCTATGATAGCTGGGATAGGCTCCAGTGCATGACCCTGAATTGGACAAGCGGAAGAAGATGAATGAATAAATGGAATTAAATTAATACTTGTACTGCAAAATCTGTCATGCTGGAAGTGTGTATCACCTGCCTGTCAGTTGGCAAATGACGAGCTGTGATGTATAGGCATCAGTGGGGACAAGTGTTTCTTTCATTAGAAGGTAGATAATCTTGACAGTGTGACCCATAGCAGAAACTGAATGAAGGTACAGATACTAACCTTTAAATGCCGTGGGCTTTTCTAATGAAAAAACGAACCAAGTGGGCTTGTGGACCTTTCGCCCAGAAACAGCCCTGTCTGAGATGTTATCTTACTTTGACCCAGTTTTCAAAAAGCCTTAAGAGGCATGTTTTAGTTCCTGCTGTTGGGGGGAGGAGAGAAACTTGTTAATTGATTGATTTTTTTTCTAACCATTGGCTGTTGGGAAGTCTCCACCTTGAGAGGGGTTTGGTATTTCTGTTTCTCTCTCAAATCCCACAATGGATCCAAGTCCACAAACAAAAGGAGAAATCAATGGACTTTCTTTGGCAGCTTTGAGAGAGGTGCTTAGCATCACAGAATGCTTGCCTGAGGTGAACATCCCAGAGTGTATTATGGTGTTGCTCCATTGCCCTGTTCACATCCGCAAGCTGCTCTAAACCCATTTGAAGTGAAGCACACAGGGTTTTAACAACTATCAGCACTAGTGTGAATAGCCTCCTAGGGCACTCTCGCTCTATTTGACCGTTGAAATGGTTTCTCTCCTCAGTTGAACATCTATATATTCCAGTGTGAGTGCATAAAGAAGAGTGTTTACATTAAAGAAAGGTGCTTCATCCACACACTACACACTGAAGCATTGTTTTAAGTCAACAGTTTCCTGTTCATTACTTTATCATGAACACTCTTACCCCTGGTCTATTGATTTATCATTGTGGACTGTAATGATCACTGCAGAGTTAAAATCACAGAAGGTGTTAGGTTATTTTTTTCCTTTCCTTTTATTATTTCACCTCAACATTGACAGAGACTTCAAACTTTCATTGTCGCCCCAGGTTGAACTGAGATTCAAAAGCTCCTCTGTGTGATTGAGGAGCCTCATAAACCGCACTGATACATCCCTTTGGTCCTTCAGAAACCTTTCTTTTCTCTGGAGGATGGTGGAGGATGTAATTCACTTTGCAATATCAAATAATCACTGCTTGTGATTCTTGTCTCCTGGCTAACTTGTCAGGCATAAGTTTATGGCTTTAAAAAGCAGAGGTGAGCTGCAAGGAGGACAGTTTTCCATGCTGAGGCTCTAAGGTGAGATCACCAAAGTGAAGCTTTGCCTCCAGGTCATTGAGCAATAATGAGCGTTATCAAGCAAGTGCTAGAAGACAGGTAATGCAGGCAGAATTTATGAGAGGCCTTGCAGGATGACCCTAAGCACGACCAGCCATTCTTCAGCAGAGACAGGGATAAGGCTAGGAAGAGACTAATATGGCAGGATTGTGATTAAATAGGCCCTTGATTTTATAGACTTTGGCACGAACAAGTGAGTCAGTATTTATCAGCATAGATATAAATTGTAAAAACTGAACATTTTACTGATTACTGTACTCAAAGTGATCGCAGTGAGGGTATAGTATTTGTTTCTTACAGTAAAACATTGCAATATGGACAATATGGCCTTCTAATGCCAATATTATTTTGTCAGTTGTTTAGCTACACCTCAAGATAGCTTCTCATCCAGCTCTATTTGTCCTTGTTTGGAGCCGTACAGCAGAAAATCTGTTAGAACTACAGATTCGAAACAATAATTCACTAGTTTAGTAAGAATGAGAGACACACATACACTTGAGAAACTCATCGAGTGAAATGTGCAAGATTTTACAATGTAATCAAATCAGCCACTCACACATGAACAATGTTGAATTTAGGGCACACGAGTGCTCATTACTACATGATTACATGATTGCACGTCACTCAGAATTTTTGAGTTCAGAATTTTGTTCCTGTAACTTGCATGGTTACAACACTATTGCAATTTTACCCCGGGGATAAATAAGAAATTCTGATTCTGATTCTATTGTGTGGACAGTGTTTTTTTTTTCCACTGCCATCAAGACGAATAGAGTCATTACCAATTGCCAAACTACTTAAAACAGCCTTCCCGGTTATTTCTAGGTGTCTCCAGGAGGGTATTTTGCCACAGTGGCTGACTAAATGTCAGGTTTGTTGTTGGCACTGACGGCTTTTGTCTCACAAATACATACACACACACACACACACACACACACACACACACTACATATATATATTACTTCCAGGAGCTCAGTCACAGCTAGTAGCAAAATTGAAATCAAGTAAATCAGCCATAGGCCAGCTGTGGGGAGGTACTATACCAAATTCAACAGAGGAAGCAAAAAAATGTGCTCATCACCAATTCAAACAAACAAAATTCAATTGACACTCTAAAGCCACTAGAGTCTTTGTGATTGTGACTACAGCTGTTAATATTATCAAAACCTCCATATTGGTGTATCTTGTCAGGATGAGCATCCGGTGCAAAATCCATGCCAAATTACCTGTGCAGATTCATCCCCAGTAGCGACCCCTAGGAGAAACATAAAAGAGTAGCAAAAGGTGCTTTTAATGCAGAAAATGATGCATGGTACAACTAAGAAGTCATGCCATAGCATTATTTATCTAGTGCTCAACAATTGATAACACTATCTGCAGAACATGTAAGAGAGCATGCATCAAAGCTGAGATGAAGCTGATTAGATATCGAGCCCTATATTCATTTTAAGTAGCTACGTTGTTTGTTTATTAACATTTGAGCATATTATTTCACAGCAACCCTATCAGTTTCCCATTTAAATATACATTAAATCACCCGCAACATTAAAACCAGTGACAGGTAAAGTAGGCAACATGGATCATCTTATTCCAATGCATTTCTTTACCACACTCAAACATTGTCACAGACCACATTTGCTGATCCCAATCAGTGGAGAATCTGTGTGATATGCTGAGCCAAGCCTGATCCAGGAAGGCCCCCACCCAGCAACTAACATGATAAAGGATCTGCTCTTAACACCCCAATATCAGACACCACATGACACCACAGAGGTTCTGTGTTCATTCCCTGAGAGGTCAAATCTGTTTTGGTGGCACAAGGGGGACCTATACAATGTTGTGGTGGTTGGCTGTAACAATACAGTAATACACTATATATAAATACAATATCAAGAAATCAGTACTGGACTCTTTGCCTCCTAAAATGGGCTTAGGCACTAGCTCAAAAAAGACATTACCGACAGGTTCATTCAAAAATGCCAAATATTTTAAAACATAAAAGAGTGCTCCCCCATCAAACCCTCTCAGGCTCAAACAAAGGGAGCTGTGATTAGAAACAACTGGAAAGTCCTGTCTACCAGGTGGTGACCTCCTCGTGAAGATTACGCAGGCAGACTTCCTACCACACTGTCATTTTTCCCAGTTGTCAGTTATCACTCCCGTTACTGTTCTGCAGTACCTTTAAATGCTATCATCTGTTTAACAGGAGGTCATAGCTTATTTTTAAATTTAAGTATATGATGTACAATGATGTAGCATTCTGCTGGATATTAGCTTTTACATTAGGTATTTCAAACAGTATGCATTTGTTATGTTGGAGCAAAGTGGAGAGCAAGAAAGCAAGAAGAGGATGGGATCCATCGTAGAATCACACAAGATAATGAAAAAACATTTTATTTAATTATTTTACCTTTATTATTATTACAATGTCTTCAGAGTGTAGAGGTTCATACACTTCCCTTACAAGCTAAGGGTCTGTGGTATTATTTTAATTACAAATTTTGATTCCAATTTTTAGTGGAATTGATACAAGAAAAGAAGTTTTATATATATATTAAAAAGGATTTCATAGAATTGATATAAGGCAGCTTGATATAGCAGCTGCAACTACATCTAACTGTAAATGTAACTGTTAAAAGCTATGCAGCAATGTAAGAGCATTAAGAAGTTGTAGTTTGAGGTAACATGCTAGCATCAGTGTGCTAACATGGTCACAATAACAGCACTAACCTTTAGCCAATATATTAGGTACCACAATCTTAACATGCAAAATTCATAACTGGCAGTGTACACACAGTGTAAAACAACAATATTGCACAAAATAAATGTTTCAGTAAGACTGGAACCTCAAATTCATTACAACATTAAAGGAAACATTCATTTCTGTAAAAACAATCAAAACACCAAGTGTCAGATTCATGGTGGTAGAGGAAAAGCACCACAAAAAAAGAGATCACCCAAGAATTCAGCCCCAGGTCATCATGGGGATCAGTTTAGCATTTTCTTCCCACAGTTGTTTAATGTTTTAGTCTAAAATCAAGGGTCTGACCAACTGAAAAACTGACATTGCCAACATTATCATGAAGGCAGCTGAGGCAAAATACATTACAGTATATAGACAAATGTGTTGGACCACCTTAACATTTATATATATATCAGTTTTATCTCATCACATTCCAAATCTATAGACATTTATATGGAGTTGGTCCCCCCTTTACTGCTATAACAGCTTCCACTCTTCTGGGAAGAGTTTTTACCCAGTTTTTGCTCTTTCATCCAATTTTGTTTCCAGCATTTGTGAGGTCAGACACTAATGATGGGCAAAGGGACCGGGCTCACAATATCCATTCTAATTCATTCCAAAGGTGTTGGATGGGGTTAATGCCAGGGCTCTGTGTGGGCCAGTCACACTCTTCTACACAAAACTCATCCAACCATGCCTTTTTGGACCTTGCTTTCTGCACTGGGGCACAGTCATGCCGGAACAGAAAAGGGCCTTTTCCAAACTGTTCCCACAAAGTTAGAAGCATAGAATTTTCCAAAATGTTTCAGGAAGCTGAAGCATTAAGATTTCCCTCTACTGGAACTAAAGAGCCCAGGCAATCACCACATAAGCAATCCCATAGCATTATCCCTCCTCCACTGAACTTTATATTTGGCACAATGCATTCAGGAAGGTAATGTTCTCCTGGCATGCACCAAATCCAGACTCAGTCATTAGACTGTGAGATAGAGAACCATGAATTGCCACTTCACAGAACACAATTCCACTGTCCCAGTGGTGGTCAGTTTGTACCACTCCATCTAACACTTGTCATTGTGCTTGGTATGTATGGCTTGCATGGAGATGCTCAGCCATGGAAACTCATGCCATGAAGCTCCTGGCACACAGTTTTTGTGCTGATGTTAATGCCCAAGGAGGCTTGACTCTTTGCAATTATTGAGTCGTCATAGTGTTGGCAACTTTTACCCACTATGCTCTTTTGCACTCTGTGACCTGTGCAATAAAATCACTTACCATTGATCTTAGAATATCTAGGAGGGAAGAAGTTTCATGAATTGAATTGCTGAAGCGGTGGCATCCTATAATTAGTAGCTCATTCGAATTCAGTGAGCTCTTTAGAGTGACCCATTCTTTCACAAATGTTTGTAAAGGCAGACTGCATGGCTAGGCGCTTGCTTTTGTACACTTGTGGTAATAAGACTGAACGAAACACCTGCTTTCAAGGATTAAGAGGTGTGGCCCAATACGTTTGGATATATTGTGTATGTAACATGAGTAAGTCCAACTTTTTCATCTTTTTCAGACCTACTTAAATTTGTATTTCACATTATTTCCAATAGCCTGATTTTCAGGTTTCTCATTGTTGACTGTACCTTTTTTTTTTTTTTAAAAAGTGAATTTGCTTAATGTTGCTTTAAATTCTCTCTCTCTGTAGTTTCAGGTTGTTAGTTCAATAGAAAAAGCGCAGCTGTGATAAACCGTTACTCATCTCACAGTTTTCCACCTCTGACACAGACAAGAAGCAAGCCAACTGGCTGGTTTAATAGAGAAATATGACACTGCAAACTTAACCTCTTTGTTTAAACATATCTGCACTCCAACTGCAAAAACATCAAGCCTTCTCTAATGCAGTCATCTCATTTTTAAATTTACATATATACAGTCTGTTGGACAGTGTATAAAGAAAGCACATGATCAGTAAGAGGTAAATTTAAACAAGACTTTTAAGAAGAAGCTTCACTCTGAAAGGTGATACAATTGGTATTAAATCCGATGAGTTTAAGGTGAAATACAGCAACAATTATAAACAAAATGTTCGTAAGAACAACAACAATTTGCACACTTTGAGCAAAACTGTAAACACAGGAGGGTTGTACGATCATTGATCACTCATTTGAGTGGTTGCAAATGTAAGTTGTTTTATACATTTAAACTGGTAATTATGGTTGCAGACAAGTTAAAAAGTTCTCAGAAAGGCTCACTGATTTTTTTTTCCTTCTGTCTGCATTGGGTATTTGCAACCTTGGCAACCAGCATGCATGTGAACTCTGGGTTTTATATACTGTAGTTGACTAACAGGCATGCAACATGTACACAGTTTTGGACAATCAACAACCACAGCTCTCCCTTCTAATTGGGATTGAAGTAATGAGCACTCAGCAAAGTTTCCAAGACAGTTCTGACAGTCAGTATTCATTATCAAACTGAGACTTGCAGCACCATTTAGCTCTTACACAACTGATGGACCAAACACTGGCACATTATTCACAGCATGACAAAGATTGGAGGGCTTCTGTCATGACTGTTTAGGATATCCATTATCTTTTAGCCCTAAGATGCACAGAGTATCTGAGTCATTGAGCTGGTGGAGTGCATTCAGCTGGCTTTGATGATTGCTTCACTCTATGCAACTTCTGAACAAACTCAAAGACTTGCTATGTTGCTCGGTGGACACATATTTTATATTTGTGACAGGCACAATATAGTTGTTTTTGTCCAAAATTAATACACATGATTTTAAAGGGGATGACAAAATCACAGATGGATGTATAATAACTGAACGTGAATCCCTATAGTTATTATGTAAAGCAGGTTGATCAGATAGATTAGATATCTCACACATGCTGGCCTTAATTCTTATTCACAATAATTAATAGCTGCACCACAACACAGGAAACCTGAGTGACACTTGACTTGCAGATGAAATTGACAGTGTGTGTTCTCTTATCTCACCACGGAAGCAATATGATCAGGATATGACTCGTGGGATCAGAAACATGATGGTCTTTACTTCCAGCTCAAACAAAATGGCAAATTATAGATTGGCCAGTTGTCGGAAAAGCAAATTGTGTTAAATTTTAATGAAGTGCTATTCTTAGGGGGGGGTTTTTCATGTGTTTATGCTTTACAGCAACTAGTCTGGGCAGAGCTGCTGCTACCAAGCACAAAGATGTCTGTCTGGGTTAGAGAAAGCAACAATGTAAGTCACCTTAGAGGTAAGGTCATGCAATCAGTCCATAAATACTTCTCCATGGCATCACTGTATTGATATTGTATTGGTATTTTAACTACAGAGCCTGATTATAACCATGCAAATTACAAGAAGAAGAGTTGTGATGACAGTCAAGAAACTAACAAGACAAGAGTCTATCAGAAAATATACATACATACAGTATATGTACATATAAATATTTTGTAGGCTTACCTACATAACGTCTGTACTGTATGTCACATCCCTCCTGCCACACTGGGAGGACTAAGCTGTAAGCACCACTAACCTTTGCATCCACTGTGAAGCAGCCAGCCACTGTGCCAACCACAGGGCTCCTCTGATGCAGGAAACTAAGCAATCTATCTACAAGAGGTACCCAAGAGTGTCGCATCTGTTAATTACAGCCATAGTATCTACTGAAATGGGTATACACGTAAGCCGACACTACGCTGCAGACACACACACAAGCACACCTCCTCTCATCTCCCTGCTAATCAAGGCATAATCAGTAATCAAGCTGGTGAAAACGTGTCATGTTTTCAGGTGGTACACACTTTTCCGTAATGCATTTAACAGATCAATTTGTTGAATGCAGAGCCAGGTCATAACAGCATTTTTATGCTGAGATTGCTTTGAGTTAGTGCTTGAGGTTGGGGTTGGCAAGATGTATTCAGTAAAATCGCATGTTAACAGTGAAAAGCCAACAAGGAAATGATCAAGCCTGTTCAGTGAATAATATTAGGTATAGGTCTCAGTTTTGATTGACATCTGCTTTAAAGCCCCACTGTCTCGCCGAACACCAGTTACCATGGCAATGCAATAAATAGAGCTGGTGTTCCCAACTGTACCCAAGGCAAACTGATAAGGATTTCAGTAGAAAAGAGCACTGTATATAAAACCCACATAGATGTGTGAACAGCAATATTCTAATGTTTTGATTTCATTAAAAACAAATAGGCAGAGATTTTGTGTAGCTTTGCAAGGGTCAAATGATTAAGACTGACACAGAAGCAGAGAAGAAGAGACTTACTTTAAAATGTGAGACATCTGCATATAGGAGCTATGAAAAGCTTAAAAAATATGAAGATTTACTAGCCAGGTACAACTTATATGAAAAAGAAAATTAACCGCATGATTTCACGCAAAGGTGCCAACATTTGATGGCTTCATTTTAAAAGAAAAAAGCTTGTTTTGTCCAAAACAAGCTTTGTGCAGATAGTGCAAGAGGCACAGAGGCCCCATTTCAGCATTGACAGCTTTCACGTTTTATACTTTGCAAATTTTACAATGTGAAGTGCTTTAATGACGGACTTAAGCAGAAGCGAAGAAATGACCTTGATAATTCCCCATCACCTGAACAGAACTTGACTGTTGTTTCACCTTCAAACATCCTATTATTTTTTATATATTCAAACATTGCAGAGATTGAAATACAAGATGAATGATGTGACTTTACTCAAGCAAATCTTCAGGTCACATACGCACTGCCCTGCAAACGTGACCAGTGCAATGTGCAGTTCATGCATTATAAACAATTAAATGTTTGCCTGCTGAATGCTAAATCAGGATACTTAGAGTAAACTGTTATCTACTGCCTCTGACTTACAAATAACAGTTGTAAAATATTGCCTCAAGAGTGTTAAATGAATCTTCCAAGCTTTAAAAATGTATGATCCTTGAAAATACACATATACTAGTAGTGAAATGTTACAATTCACTTCTCTGATCTAGTTCATTCTTCCAAGGTGGCCCCGTTTAACTGTGCCTCAATGCACCTGTTTTTCCACACTGCTTCGCTGCAGCAAGGACACACTGACCTAGTCAGGTCATCAGGTTAGTGTCACATTCTTAGCTATAATTACAGCATGTAACCAGCATCCAAAACTGCACCTAAACTTTCAGTTAAACATCAGGTGGGTCATTAAAAGAGATTCGGTCATACAAGGGTATTTAAATGTCACCAGTGAGGATTTGACTATTTCCTAACTGTCCTACTTGCTAACATGGTCTCTGTATCTATAAGTTAATGCATTAAAGTGAACCACTGAATGGATTGATTCTAGCCTGCTAATGGTCAGTACTGTCATGATTTCTCAGAGCCCCTAATGATGTCTACTGTTGTTGACGCAAAAAGAGACTGCAGCAAGTGTGTGTGTGTGTGTGTGTGTGTGTGTGTGTGTGTGTGTGTGTGTGTGTGTGTGTGTGGGTGTGTGTGTGTGTTTTTTCTGTTGACAGAGGAGGACAAACGCGGTCAGTGCC
>VUQH01051277.1:4363-21438 GCA_015106775.1 Etroplus canarensis | reverse complement strand
GCAAAAAAAAAAAGGACAAAAAAAAAAAAAAAAAAAAGAAAAGAAAAAAAGCACAAAAATCTTGGGCCTGTCTGTCGAGAAACAGAAAAGGATAGAAAACAGAGACACAGAGGGGTTTGGAGTAGAAAGAGGAGATGGAAACAGCAGTGTTGGGAAACAGTGGGAGCTAGAGAGAAGGAAAGAGGAAAAATACAGGCTATTAAATAGTATTGAGAAATGGAAAAGCTAGTGATGGGGGAATGGGCAAAACAGCACCTGACAGAAGCAAAGAGAGATCGGAAAAAAGAAAAAGGACTGCGAGCTGTCTACATTCAAATGAGAGAGGCAGGTCATTAGTAGTGATGTGATGACTCGATGTATGGGTGTGCCTGTCTGCATGTGGCTGCTGATGAAGGATAGCTTTCTAGCAGGAAACCAGCCACCAGCCAAGTGGTCTAGTACCATCCTGGGAAAAACAGCATCTGTCTCAGCAAAATAGAAAGGAGCAATCAATAACTATACGGTTAAGGTGTGGGTGCACGTGTGTGTGTGTGTGTGTGTGTGTGTGAGTGTGAGTGTGAGTGTGAGTGTGAGTGTGCGTGAGTTACTCCTGCACTAGCCATTGCAGTTGTGCTTACACTGCATCTATATGGCTGCACTAAGATAGAAATATATGATACGTGGATGACGTGCATTTGTAGATGACTGTCTGTCTGCTAGCAGCCTCACGCTGGGGATGGCATTGATGGTCATTCTGTCACTTGGTATATCTCCATGTTGGAGATAATCTGACTGATACCGGGTTTTTGGAGTTGACACTGATGGCAGTGTTTATTATATAGTAGTAGTAATTTTTCCCATCCATCCATTTTCCAAACCACATATCTAATTCAGGTTTGTGGGGTATGGGGCTTACCCCAGCTGTCATAGGGTGACATGGGTCAGCAGTCTATCACAGGACTAGTCATATTTTATTTCAGACACAAGCCCCTCCAACAGTGCAAGGGTTGTGTCAGGGAGAACATCCGTCATAAAATCTGTGTGAAATTACCTATGCAGATTCATGGGCTTGGGTGAATACAAGACAATGGCCAAAAGTGCTCTTTTCTAAAATAAACAATCCCTTAGATTCCTTATATTTTAATTTTTAATGCTGAGTGGAACCAATAAAATCTTAAAAATCTACTCGTCAGTGTTCTCTGTTGGACTTGCTATAAAATTTTTGACCCAGAGTTTGACCCAGTTAGCCTTAAATCTAATTTGGCATTTCTGTACTGCCATTTTTTGCTGTTTATTGCCGATATATGCACAGTTATCAACTTATTTGCTGTATATTTTGCTGGCTCTAGCACTTACACGAGTCAGATTATGAACCAGCATGACATAAAATTCATGATGCTTCATTGTCGAGGAGTAACTTCTGCAGTGCAGTTTTTATTAAATGGTTAAATGGTTATGACACGTTTATGACTTCTTGCTAACCATTAGGGCGCAGTTGCAATAAAAATCCAAAATGTGATGAATTGATTAGGAAACAAAATGAAAATGTTATAAATTCATATGACCTTTTACAAGGTATTTACGACCTGAGATATCACACCTGCCTCACAACTGCTTTGTGAACTTTTATGACACTGCCTTAAGGGAAAAATTTGCTGAACCAGCCCAATGTTGTTACAAAAGACTAAGACACATTTATGGCATTTACAGAGCAATTACAACACTCTGTAATGGTGCTGTGACATGCTGATAAGGTTAATGAAATTGTAATCTTTTGTGAAAGTGCTGGAAATTTCAAAATTGGCACTTAGACTATATGAGTCAAAAGTTAATGTTTGACCATCTTTATTCTTTAACACAGCCTGAACCTTTCTTGTAAATCCTTTAGTATTCTTCAGGAATAATTCTCCATGCTTCTTGAAGGACATTCCAAAACTCTTCTTTGGAAGTTGGCTAATTTCTATTGAAACGAATGGCTTCTTGACACCTACCCCATCCACTCAGACCATTTCTGATGAGGCTTTAGTAAATGGTAGATGGATCAACTAAAGGGCCAGATGTATCTCTCAGGTCCTGGTCAGGTCTTCGCTCGATTTTTACCTATTTCTTAAGGACATGACTTCACATACTGTTCATTTGCTGTAGATGTTTTTTTTTTTTTTTTAGGTCTGCCACTTCATCTGTCCTCCAACTGTCCTGTTTCCTCAAAATTTTTTAAGGACACACTGCACACCTTGATGGGATATGCCAAGTTTTCAGCTAATAGCTCTATGGGAATCCCCTTGTTGGTGCAAAAATACCATCTTGTGCTTGTCAGATTGTGTTACCTTTGGCATTTGTCATAGATTCAACTAAGGAAATGGGAACAAAAGATGTGTTTTTGCAACAGGCTGCCAGTAAACAAAGTACCTAAAGATATCATTTAAAACTGGTTCTTTGCAAAGTTGTCCGTTATGTGTAAATGCAGCACTGGTTTATCCCTTTTTATGCTTGAACAATTCATAGGTCAGGGAAAAAAAAGAAATATTTCCCTTATAAATTCTTAGGTCTGGACTGGACTGAAAATGGGTGAAAAAGCATCCAACGTCAAAATAAAAACTCTGAAAGACCTTCAGAAAGCAAAGAAAAATTACAAGATAACTGGCTCATTGGAAGCAAAATATAAGGAAATGAGGGGTGGCTTGCGACTTTTGCACTGACTTTTGACTTTTGTACTGTATGTGGGACTGGGGATTTACTTTACGGATTGCCATGGGATTTTGTGAAGGCACCCAGGGTTCCTGATAACTTGTTCTAATGACTTTGATGATCCTCGGAGGATCATTGTGGTGTTTTTATTTGTAAACTTTCATCAGCTAGGAGTGTAGCATAGTGAAATTTGATACCTACTTTGACATATATTTTGCATAGCCTTTATGTAGTACTATCATATGATTAGAACTTTTTTTTGAATACTTACAAAAAAACCTGCAAAAATGAATGATATTCTGGTCAACCTCCAGTGTACTTTGTATTTAATTGCCAATTTGCATATTTTGAATCTGTTTGATATAGTTAAGAAAGGAAGTAGAACCTCTTTCCAGAACATTTTTCTTCATAAAATGTTTCTGAAGAGTAAATATGATTTTCTGTGTGTGCTGGCACATGAAAAACACGAGTGAGCTTGATTGATTAAAGTGGAAGCATATCTGTTTCGTTACATGAGTGTGACATGGACAGCGCCTTCAGTGTAAACACACCGTACATTTGTGTTTCCAGAAATCAATTAAATAGATTAAGACAGACTGCATTATGCCTGCTCTACTTTCCAGACATTACATTTAAAAATACACTTAAGAAAAAGGGCACTGGGAGCAAAAAATACTAAAATCCATGTTATTTTGAAGCCAATCCTAAGAAGAAAGCCTTGTTCAAGAAAAAGCGGTTAAGAAAATTGATAGATGGATTATCTGTGAATTTGCATAGTGAAGCATGATCAGCTATATGCAAATGTCTGTTTCGATGACCTGTGGAGAACGCAAAGTGCAATTCACATGATGGATTTTCATCCCTTAGATAGTTTACCACGCACAGCATCAGTGTTTGTTTTCATAATTTTGAGTAGTTTTGATTGCTAGGTAAGTATGCAAACATTGCTTTGCATGACTCACACAAACACACAGATTCATGACGGATTAAAGTGTGTCCACAGCTCAGAAGATGAATATATATACACTGTATATGAGCTGCATTTATTTCTGCATGTAACCTTTGAAGTCTCATAAAAATGGGAAGAAACACTCTGATCTCCTAGCGAGAATAACCCTGTTGGTCAGATTCACTGCAATCAAAAGGACCGTCTGTTTCTCAATGCATGTCAGGGGGAATTAAGACCAATGAATGAGAAATCAAATCACACAGCATTTCCTTTCATCTTCTCTTGAATCGATAGCATGTCATAAAGTATGTTGGGGCAGCCCTTGCAGCATTCTGGCATTTTCTACTGATGAGGATGGCTGATTCCTGACTCTTTCACACAGTTTCAAAAAGAACAGAGTTTCTTGCGACACCTGTGAGCTAATTCTTCAAAATGTCAGGTTTATTCACAGACACACTGACAGGCTGGGGTTATACCTTCATCAGAGTATCTGTCCCCACAATACAAACATTTCCGTCATCCAGTTAAGTCAATTTAGGCTTTCCCCTGCTTGGGTATTTGATGGATGCCCAGAGTAGTTGGCAGTGCAGCGGAGAGTAGGCTTTGATGTTCGGGCCCAGACTGTTAGAGTATTCAGGTTGACTTTGATAAACCCTATTAGACTGTCGTTATCTCTCCCTCTCTCTTTCTCGCAAGCACTTACACATTATGAGCCCCAGAGGATTGGGATGAGACCAAAAAATACAAGGTTGCTCGGACACTGTATAAAACCTGGGTAAGAAGAGTAAAGAAGTGGATAACAGAGATACATTTACTCACAGAAGGTGAAGTCAAATTGATTGATATGACTAAGAATGACTAGAAAAAAACGAAATGACACAGACGTGTGTTACAAAAGGTTTGCATATGCAGTTTCTGGCTTTACTACCATACAGAGATAAAAGATATGCTGTATTGCTCTGTGTCACTGGACATAGCTGGTCTGCTGAATGTGCGGACAGCACAGAGGTATAAACATCAGCTTTATCAAAAAATAATTAATGATTTGTCAAAAATTCTGGTGGAGGTTGGTATGCCACATGCATACTAACGCAACACCCATTCGCCACTTGCCACTATCTAAATTGAAAAGCGTATTTATACCAACTTAGGGTTCAGAAGTTAATGGAAGCGGTCATGCATCAATTGAGTTACATAAAAATGTCCGTCAGAGAAGAGTGAGATAACTACATCCTTTTAAAGGATTTTTAATTTTCTTAAATTGGCTTTTTGTGTTTGATAGAGGATGTGTGTGTGTGAGTGTGTGTGTGGGTGAGGGTTGTATGCACATTACTGTAAGAGTTTTAATCAGACATCAGAATGGGTATTAACAGGAAAATGTTCTAAAAGAGTAAGATCAAATAAAGATCTCACTCCAGTGTAATGAAACACTGCTCTTTGGTGTGCTGGCTAATTATGCCGGCCACATAATTAGCCAGCAGCGATTGCTCACAATGAAAAAAAAAAAGTGCAGTGACAGAGGTGGGAAAGGGATATGCCTAAATGAGAACTCATTGCACCCCACAAAAGAAAAGCTTACTGGTTTTCATGTTCTGTCCTCATGTAAACTCTTTTGTCACTCATAATTCCGCTTTTATAATCCCATCTGTTGGTTCAGGAAAATACTATAGTTGCCCTTGCTTCACACATCTAAACCCCAGGCAAACTGTTGCCTCCAGCTGATGAAATCCCTATCGCAACTAATGAAAAAAAAATCCCCATCAGGATTGCAATAAGTACACCCAAAATGAGATTTGTAAATTCACTGTCAAACACAAGATATGCTAAAATCAATCTATCTATCTATCTATCTATCTATCTATCTATCTATCTATCTATCTATCTATCTATCTGTCACATGGCAGCAACTCAATGGTCAAGGACATGGTCAAGGTGGTCTGCTAAAGTTCAAACCGAAGATCAGAATGAAGAAAGGTTATTTAAATGAGTTTGAATGTAGCATGGTTGCTGGTGTCCGACAAGCTGGAAACTGCTGATCTACTGACATTTTGTCACAGAACCATCTCTAGGGTGTAGAGAAAATAGTCTATAAAAGAGAAAATACCCAGTGAGTGGCATTTCTCTTGTTGATGCCAGAGGTCAGAACAGAGAAAGGCAGGACTCCTTTGAGCTGACAGGAAGGCAGCAGTGACTTAAACAACCACTTAGTACAACCAAGGTATGCAAAAGATCATCTCTGAATGCATAACACATTTACCCTCAAAGCAGATGGGATAGAGCAGCAGAAGACCACACCGGCTGCCACTCCTGTCAGCTAAGAACAGAAAACTGAGGCAACAATTCCCATAAAAAAAGACTGAAAAAATGGGACCTGGTTTGATGAGTCTCAATGTCTGCTGCAACATTTGGATGGTGGGGTCAAAATTTGGCAGATACAACGAAGCAGGAATTCATCCTGCTGTGTAGCAACTGATCAGGCTGGTAGTAATGGTGTAATGGTGTGGAGAATATTTTCTTGACATACTTTGGACACCTTAGTAACAACTGAGTATCATTTAAACACCACCACCTCCCTGAGTATTGTTGCTGGCTATGCCCATCCCTTTATGACCACATTGTACCCAATTCAAAGCACCATATCACAAAGATCAGATCTCTCAAACTAGTTTCTTAAACATGACAATTTGGGTTCACTGTACTGAAATGGCCTCCACAGGCACCAGATCTTCATCCAGTAGAGTACCTTTGGGATGTGGTAGAATGAGAAGAAGTAGAATTCTCTAAGGAATGTTTCCAGCATCTTGTTGACTTAAGGTAGTTCATAAGGGAAAAAGGGTACTAATACTACTATAACCCGGTACTAGTAAGGTGTTTCTAATGAAATGGCTGGTGAGTGTAATACACCCATTTGTATGCTTAACACCAAAAAGACAAATGTAACATTCTTATAATTAAAGGTCAAACTGGGAAAACTATTGGGGGAAAACAAGGTTAAAAAAGGATTTGACAGCTCAGTAGCTTAGGGGTACAGTAAAGATAAACTATTGACAAAGTATTTGGACTCTTAATCGCTGAATTCAGGTGTTTTATTCAGTCCCATTATCACATGTGTACAAAATCACCAACACTGAGATGACTCAGTAACTGTAGAGTTTCAAATCTCCTCTGTCATTAACATCAGTGCAAAAACTGTATACTGGAATCTTCACATCATGGGTTTCCATGGCCAAGCAGCGTACCACAAGCCTTACATCACCAAGTGCAATGCCAGGTGTTGCAGTGATGGAGTGGTGTAAAACAGACTGCCATTTACTCTGGAGCAGTAAATGGCAGTGAGAGGCAAGTCATCTTTCTCTATCTGACAGTCTGATGGATGAGTTTTGATTTGAGGAACCACAAGAAAACATTACCTGCATGACTGAATTGTCACATCTGTAAAGTTTGGTGAAGGACAGATAATGCTATGGGGTTGTTTTTCTGGGGTTGGCCTCACAGTTGCTCTTCTGGATAAATGAGCAAAAACTCCCACAGACACACTTGAAAATCTTGTAGAAAGCCTTCCTAGAAGAGTGGAAGCTGTTACAGCAGCATGGAAGAGGGGGGACCAACTGCATATTAATGCCTATGGATTTAGCATTGGATGTCATAAAAGTTCCAGTGATTGTAATGTGTAGGTAGCCTGATATTTTTGTCCTTATAGCATACTGTATATAGCATACAGTACACAAAGCAAGCACATCAGTGCATTCATATGCTGTTTCTCTTCAGATATCTCCGTGAGTACACTTTTATGTGATACAGTGAATATGTTATGCAATGACTTCTGTAGTATGTGAATTTTAATGGAGTGGTGCATGAATTGCACTTACCAGAAATGACGTTCGCAATGTTTAACTGCAACTGTTACACTAGCTACTACTTTTTGCAAATATTTGCAACTTTTCCTATGTAAACCTGAAAAAAAAGAAAATTCTCCCACTTTTAGTTTGCTAGCTAGCATTTGCATAATCATCAGTGCTGACAATTAACTCACTCTACTGTCTGAAAGTTATTTAGTGGTACCCCTTTCCTCTGTGTAGCCAAGACGCATGGGTTCCATTGAGGCCTACAGTGTAAAGCACTCCAAAGTGAGCACTTTGGCTATTACGAGAACTTGTCTTTGATTGTGTGGTTAATGTACATATGCACTCATAATAGCAAACACAATTTAAGTATGGAAGCACATGGTCTGACACACAGCAATAAACTTTGTCAACAAGAAAAAGCCCCAGCAACAATTATTGGCTGATAAATCTCCAGAAGATTATGTGAAACAACCCACCTATCAACACACCGCTTACTGCTCCTATACTACTGAAACTAACATCTGTGTAACAAACAAAAACACCTGTCTTATCCTTAATTAGAAAACAATAAATGCTTTTGTAACTCAACACTAAAATGTGTTTTTGAAATCAGTTTTGCTTCAGCCCAAAGGGCAAAATCACTGATGTTTGACAAATAGTGTGTCAAGAGATCCCCTGCTTGCAGCTAAAACCTTACTCCAGAGCTACTGCCATGAGCAAATGAATATTTAAGCCACACCAAAGCCCTCCTCTCCACACACTCAATTTAGGCATTTTCACTGAGCTTTTACTACCACAATCTAAGTTTCCACAAAGCCTCGCTCTTCAGAGGCAGAGTACAATAAAATCAATGACTCAGACTTCCCTCCTGATGGCAGTCAATCTCTTCTATAAACTACAAACACACAATAAGCTTTTTTAGGGGGTTTAAATCTAATCCCATCTTCCACCCCCCACTTTTGTTTATTTCTCCACCTGATGTATGACCCTATAATGCTGTTTCTGGCCCTCTTACCTTGCTTTGTGCTGTGGTGTTCTCATCGCATGTGGTTGTGGTGTTCAGTACACAGATGTGTGATTAGACACACAAGACAGTATGCTCAGTGTGGAAACAAGATTTTCTTGCGTTTTAAGTGGTGGTCCAATCCATGTCAAGCAGCAAACACATCAGCTACACATCTTTGAAATGGTACGTAAAGTACATTTTCACAAACATTATCCTCTGTTATGAACTACCAGTAAAGCAGGCAATACACTTAATCTAACTTTCTGTATCACAGAGACAGAGAGCATGAAATATCTAGTAAGTCAGAAGGTAAATTTGGCAGACTTGAAATACTAGGAAATACAGTGTTGCCCAGAGGGTGACAAAATTTTCAGCCGAGCTCTGCAGATTCAACCCCATCTTTTCTAATTTAAGAAAAAGGAAATTATGTCCTTGTGGCACACAGTTATCTAGAAAAGGACAGAGATTTAAATCTCACTTGAATTCTACATTTTACCAGCAGAGTCCCAAATGGATTATGCCTGAATTTTTAAGATTGCCCTGTGTGCATGGACAAAATGTGTGAAGCATTGCACTGTGTGTATTCCACTCAAAGATAAAGCTCTGCTACACAGCTACTTCACATTATTTTACTCTTCACAGCTTTCCTCCTTACAAACATGCAGATTTTTCCTGCCAGCACACCAACCCAGAACCAGCGTCATCCCTACAAACAAACTGGAGTACAAAATGAAAAGGATTTTTTGATCTGAAGGTTCAGATGTAGCCGCTCAGTGGAGGTCCAGGGTGTATGTCTGTGTTTGTGCACAGGGATTAGGAGCAGCATACAGATTGAAGTAGTTTCGCCCAACCAAAATCCAGATTGGCTCAACTCTTGGATGAGAAATATCATCTCGACACATTAAGACATACACAAGATTGTATTTACATGTGTATGACTCCATACATGTGGACAAAGACAACCTACCTTTAAAAAAGTGATACTTCAGTTGTTCATACAGGAAGGATGCTATATCTACATAGTACAGATTGTCCAGTGAACAGATTCAGATTCAGAGATGGCAAAAATATCTGCCATCCTGTGCAATATGATTATAGAAGTTACTGTAAACCTGACTATCCAGGATCATATCTGAATAAAAAATTATATAAATGTGCTGAATGGATGAGTAATCTCCTTTTGACAAACTGAGGGATTTCCTATAACAATTTTATCCCCCCACAGCAGATCAGATATTTCATTATAAAGAAAGAAAAAATAATACTGCACACTCAAAAGAAGATAAAGTCAGCAAGTCTCAGTTTCAGTACTGGAGATATGAAGCCATAAAAATATATATATTTAGTAATGTCTTTTTAATGCACAGCAATTTAAAGATACAGAGCTTGAACTGTTATGGTACTTTAAGCTGTTTTGACACTACTCATATCAAAATACAGGAACCACTATGTGCATTTGTGTATTATGAAGAGTCATTTGTATGCATGTTAGGCACACAGGCTTATTAGAAGCCACAAGGTAAAAGCCAATTGGCATCCTTTTATAGATGGTGGCGAGAAAAGCCAGTGTCAGCTCAATGAATATTCAGATAGAAAGAGAGCCTTCAGGGGACATGGAGCAGCTCCAGTCTTTTATCAGTCTTCCTCACAGCGCAGCCATAACCTATTCACAGTAATCCAAATCTTTCTTTGTATCACTGAATCCCTCTTTCATTTCTTCCATCTTTGTCTGTTGTTCTCTTTTCCCAGTTACTGTTATCACTCATATATGTAATATACCCACCGTATAGAATTCCTCTTGCTCTTTCTCTGCCTCTGGTTTCCATGCTGTACATTTTCCTGCAGTGGGGAATAATGAGAGCCAGCAGCAGTGGGTGGTCATGTGCGTCGCATTGTATAGAAGTGCTGTGATTAATCGAGCTTGCCAAATGGAAAATGAAAATGCCAGCAAGGCCATGCTGTTCAACAGACTGTTAGTGTTTGTTTGAGAGAGAAACAGAGATGAACACACATGATCAACTTCATGACTTTTCCAGGTCCTTGCAATCTGCCAGAAAGACTTCCGTTGCTCACTGAAAGAAGGTGGTCTTAAATGACTTCCTGGACTCTATTGGTGTACAATCAATGGTCTGAGAAGGAACTAAAATGCTCTTGCGACCCCAGGAACCTCAATAGTCATAGATGGATGAGCAATTTGATCTTTGACAAGGATGAAAGAAGATGAAAAGTGTGGGAAACCAAAACCTCACTAAGGATGTGTTTATTTTTGTCTTTTTGACTTTTTTTTCTGGGTCTGTGACTCAAGGATTTAGAACTAATAAAATGCTTTACACCTCCAGCAAAATGGGTGAAACTGAACTGAGAAAACATAATACAGAACATCATGCAATCTGGTTTACACTGGTTTACACCTCCATAAAACCAAATGTCACACACACCTTTTAAGACAGCGAGCAGTAAACATTCACATTTAAACAGGGAGGACCCTTTAAGCTCACTTAATGGATCCTCTGGGTGCCATAGTAACCATTCATACAGATGGGCACCAGGATGAGGCAGGCAAACCAAGCAGTTTTTTTCTTCTTTGTTTTAAAAGAAAACATAGTGTTGATTCTAATTTTTTTTTCCATTATTAGCATAATGAGTATTTGTTCCTGGCTGAACCTTGAAAAGAAGAATAAATAAAGTAAGTTGAAATGCTCAGTCAGTTGAAAACCATAAACCACTTGTCATGGCTTGCCCGTAAGCCTAACAGATGGTAATGATATACATTAAACTTCCATCAAAGTCTCAGTGTATGAAACAGCATAGCTGGTATATGACCCAAGCTGCACTATTACTTCATGAAATGTACCATCAACTCATTTTATTGTCATTTCCTGTAAGGGAGTACTATATACTGCTTTGGCCATCTGCTTGAATCTACAACTGTTTTATCATTCTGAAATATTACGGGGATTACTGACATTCCACATTTCACAATCCCATCATGGTCTTGCCCTCCTTCATTGTTGACATCACTCTTCCCGAAGCCAAACAAAAGCCTGCCATTACCTATTAGATTACCTTGAAGCCAAATGTGATTTAGGTCCCTTTGGAATCGGACATTTGCTCTTAGATGATAAGCTGGGAATTTAAAGTCCAAGCCGCTGCCAAACTGGATGTAAGAAAATGGGGGAGCAAAGTGTAGATAATGAAAACAGAACATTCATCATTCATCCCTAAGGAAGTGTCCTACTGATGAGAAGATGAAAATAAAAGTAAAATCTGTAGAGCATGGAAAGCAATCTGCACTGTGATGTCATATGGAATCAGAGGTACAAATCAGGAGCAATGAACAAACAAAACCCCTTTACCTCCAAAAATGAAAAGACCTTTTCAATCACTTCTTAAGAGAATAATTCTCTTAGACATTTTCAATGGATTTAGGCCTTAATGTGTGCAAAGATAAAACACACAGCTCAGTCTCTTTGCTACCTAATACAGCGTAATGAAGGGAGTCAGGCTCTCAGTATGACAGCCAAGGATCCACAACTGTGATAGGCTAATGAAACAAAGAGCCCTCGGCAATCTATTATACCTACAGAGGTAGGAAGGGGGCAAAAAAAGGACTTACAACAATTGAGCTAATTTCCAATGCAGTGGAGACCATATGTATCATGTGTACAATGTAGCAAACACTGTGTGCATACACAATAGAGGGCTCTAGTGTGGATGTAGCACAGAAAGGACACAGGGATTTGAACAGGAAGACAGCCAAGATTTTGTTACAGATTGGAGAGTTGCATAGTGTAGGCAAACACATGTACACATGCACACGCATGCACACACACATACATCCACATGCACCTACACATACACACACACGCACACACCACTCCAATCCCCAAACCAGGCCACAAATAAATCCCCTCACCAAGCATGGTTTACATTACTGCAGACTTCCAGCTACAACAGAGTGATGCCCTGACCCCCGCAGCATCTGTAGCTGAACAGCAGGCCTGGCTAACAAACTGCCACAGAGGACAGAAGCAGGAGGCAGGCTGAGCTGCTGATTGATCTGCGGGGTAATTGGCTAGGAGTAGCTGAAACAGCCAGAGGACGTAAATATCAGCTATCCCGCTGGATAGTCAGTTAAGTTCCACAAGAGCGATAAACTCTGACTGGTTGTCCCCTGAGTGAAGGCTTGTTGTGTGATAAGCTGGGGAACACTCTGTGCCTAGACTCCACTGCTGAGCAGGAAGGAGCAAGGTCTAATATCAGACCAAAGGATGCGAGAGAAGTCAAGTGGGACAGATGAACAAAATTAAGTCCCAGTCACAAGAGAAAGCAGCACAGCTAAGTTATATCAGCTTTTGCAGCGTATGTAGTTTTACAAGACATATCACGTAGTAACAGCTTGCATTCTAGCTTGTGGCTTAACCACTAACACACCAGCTAGAGTCACATAAATTAATTACTCTTTATTGCACGTACTGTAAGTTGAGCTTTAGATAGCTGAGTTTTCCAGAATCATTCCAGAAAGCATAAGAAACATATGCAAAGGTAGGTGAATGGCACCTTTTCCTTTTCATGAAATTGGTGTGAATCACATAGAAAACATGCACCATGCATGGCATGGGGAAAAATAGAAGAGAAGAAAAGAGGCAGTGTTTGCTGAAAACACAGAGGAGAGTGAGGGCACGGCCGGCCTCTTCCACAGCTGCAAGAGGTGTGCCTGCAATGTTAAATCACTTCATCTATCTCCTTTTGCTCAGTAGAGAAGAGTTTCTTTAGCTGAGCTTGAGCATACCACCTGTCATTCTATGTGTTTCACCAAATGCAAGCACGTGGGATTTTTCTTGAAATTAGATTGTTGTTGGCAGCCACCTCTCAAAAACCAAAGGAACTCCACAGAAAAAAATACACGAGAGAGCCTGTTCTTTCAACACACATTATTTTCTCTTTTCCAAAGTCTTTAGACTGATAGCATCCCTTTGGGGGACACAATATAACACCCAAGGACCATGTAAAAAAAATGTGCACCTACATGTGTTCCCAGTAAGAAGACAGATCTGTAGTAATCACAGAAACAGCAGGCAGCCCTTAACAGTCAAGGAAGAAACTCCCGGAGAATGTGACCTGCACTGTGGGCAGCACTAATGACAATAAGCACTGGAGTAAAACATGAGAAGGAAGAACTTTTGTTTTAGATGTTTTTGGTTTTCAGATTTATTAGGAATGACTATATGCAAGTATCTTTATTCAGAAAAACACACTAGGGTCTTAGGGGAACACTCAAAATGTATCACAGGAGACTCTCTCCATTTCTACCTTTTCTCTGTGCTCTGTTGAATTTGAAACCCTATCACTACTGGGCCATGAAAAATGAAATTTAACTCCCACTACCTTAGGTGCTCCAACAGTGTGGGACAATTTTGACAATGTTTTTATTGGATTTATGGTGGGAGGTGGACTGCAAGTGCACTGTTCACTACAAGAATTAAATGTATTTCAGCTAGGAGTCATCATTCCACAACTGGATGCATGTTCATTATCTGAAAAAGATTTTGGAGAGTAAAAGCCATCATCTTTTTGTTTTGGGAAAACTATAAGCAACAACGGCTAAATATACCTAGTAAATAGCAGGAAACAACTGGTTAAAGGAGATATTAGTGCAAACAACTCAAGTACAAACTCTATTTATTAGAAAAGTTTGAATATTTTTAAAAATGCAATAAAAGCACACAAGCCTTTATCTAACTGATGAATGTCCAAAGAAAAGATTTTCAGTCAGTTTACTGACAAAACTAACTGTATTTTGAGAATTTGATGGCTTAAATATAGTCAACAAAAGTTGGGACAGAGTTAAAACAGATTTGAAAAGTCCACAGAATAATTAGGTGAGGTATCATGACTGGGTATAAAAGTAGCATCCATAAAAAGCTTAGTCTTTGCAAGCGAGGATTGGCTGTGGCTCACCCCTTTGTGCAAAAATTTATGAGAGAATTGTTAGTCAGTTCAAAAGGAACATTTCTGCAAGACTGCAGAGAACGTAGGTCTTTCAACAGTGCATAATATTGTGAAAAGATTCAGAGAATCTAGAGACACTGCAGTCCGTAGAGAGCTAGGTCGGAAACCACTGATAAATCCGTGTGATCTCTGAGCTCTAAGGTTACACTGCTAAAGAAACTGTTACTGCTATGGTGACAGATATAGCCACCTAAGCTCAGGAGTACCTCTGAAAACTATAGTCAGCTATAACACTATCCATTTCTACATCCTGAAATGCAACTTGAAACTTTATTAGGAGGAAGCCACACATCAGTTCTGTGCAGAAACATTGTCAAATTCTGTGGGACTGAGCTCAGGTCAGATAAACCGAAAGACTGTGGAGCTATGGGCTGTAGTCAGATAAGTCCACATTTTAGCTCATTTTCAGAAAAATAGGGCATCAAGTTAACCATGCCAAAAATTAAAATGAATATCCAGATTGTTATCAGTCAAAGGTGCAAAAGCAAGCATCTGTGATGGTATGGGGGTGCAACACTCTCCACAGCATTGGTGAGCTGTATGTATTTGAAGGCACCATTTACTCTGAGGCATATATATTAGGATTTCAGAGAGATGGCTCTTCCTGGGACGTCCATGCTTATTTCTGTAGGACAATACCACACCACATTCTGCACAGGCTACAACAGTGTGGCTTCATAGACACAGAGTGTGTATTTCACTGGCCTGCTGCCAGTCTGGATCTTTCCCCTACTGAAAAGGTGTGGCACATCATGAGGGGGAGAATCAGACAATGGACCACGGATTGTTGAACAGCTGAAGTGTCATATCAAGCAAGAATAGACAGGATTTCCAATTACAAAACTCCAACAATTACTATCCTCAGTTCAAAAATGATGAAAAACTGTTGGTAAAAAGAAAGCTGATGTAATACAATGGTAAACTTTCGTTGAGAGTGTTGTAGCCATAAAAAATCTAAATCTGTTTATATTTACAAAATACAATTCAGTTGGTCAGTAAAACTGCTGAAAAATCTTTGTCATAACTTTTGTCAGTTAAGTGATGGTTTATGTGAATTAAGATATCACAGATTTTCATTTCATTGCATTTTGGAAAATAGCACCACTTTTGTGCAAATGGGGTTTGTATATTCAAAGCTACATGGCTATTATCACTTCCTCTTTTTATAATTATTACTGTACAACATTGGGACTAAATATTGATATTTTATCAAAACATGCAGGTGCTGTAAAAGGATTCACACTAACTCATATTAACTAGAGTCACTACTTTACAAGTCCTTGTGGCGGGCTTACCAAATAAATGTGGGTAACGTTAACAGAAGCTACAGAGAAGAAGAAACTTCCAGGAGGGATGGCAATCCGGATTCTAATTAAATGAACTGACATAGAACTAAATAATTGAAACAATGTACTCAAACTCCACAGTGCAACAGATAAATATGCAATTCCTGCTTTTACCATTGAGAGTTGTTTTTTCCTCTTCTTCAGTGACACAGTGCGATTTTTTTTCTTTATCATCTGTATCCTTTTTTCTCTTTCAAAAAGTAAATGGTACTCACACACAGATATAAAGTATGTCAAAAATGTTACCTGCTACTTCAGAGTTAGATTTGTTATACCTTCTATATTGATCATTTTCATAGATATTGATAGTTTATGAAATCTTTGCATTATTAGAATAGACTTGCAAACCTTGCTCGAAACCTTTCTCTGGAGGCACACTTTTGGCAAACTCCCTTAAAACTACAACTACAAAAATTGTCAAAGCTCCTATTATACCACGTCCTTTTTCCACATGAAATACAGTAAATTGCAAATATTATGAATTATTATATACCCCTCCCTGCCAGTCTGGAGAATGTCAGGGTCTTTAGAAACTTCATTCTGAGTTTAGTAGATGCAGTTAAACAAAATGCAACTCAAACATTTAAATGTCAGTTGTTGGCAAAAGCCTTTGGAAAGAGATGTGATACTGGGAAGTTGCTGAACTTTCTAACCAGCCCCTGTGATGGTGCTGTTGTACTCAGCTCCTCCTCCAAAAGAGACAAGTCAATCTCTACGGTTCAATTTCCAATTTTCCTGTTTGAGCCCATCTAGGTTCAATCTCATGACCCTGCCTCCTTTATGATAGGCCCATATATCCTATTTCAGATATAATACTAAATGCCATTTGAGTCATTTCAATATAATTCTCAGCCCAGTTAGAGATTGGTTGGCTCTGAGGCACTTTGATCACTCAGTGTCATCTTGATTATTAGGCATGGCCTGAATTCTAAATAGGAGAAAACATTAAGAAGAAGTGCTGTTAACATCTAAAGTTGAGCATTTTCCTTCATGTTGTTACAGGGATCAATCATTTTCAACAGTGATGAATATTAGATTGTGTCTACTACAAATTAAAAATGACAAAGATCCAATGAAAACAATTAAAATGTTAAATTATATATATATATATAGTCACTTTTCTTGAAGCACCACAGTCTCCATGTTTTATCACAAACCAAACAGCATCTGCCTCAGTTCTAGGTCTTTGCTCAGCAAACAGCCAAGTTCAGGGAGCAAGATGGTGAGAACTTGAAGCTTTTA
The DNA here is from genome assembly GCA_015106775.1 of Etroplus canarensis. Taxonomy (NCBI): domain Eukaryota; kingdom Metazoa; phylum Chordata; class Actinopteri; order Cichliformes; family Cichlidae; genus Etroplus; species Etroplus canarensis. The sequence goes on along the minus strand of VUQH01051277.1, from coordinate 4,371 downwards.
TTTGCTCT
>VUQH01051275.1:7344-21800 GCA_015106775.1 Etroplus canarensis | reverse complement strand
GGACAGACTTCCTGTTTCCTGTGTGCACACACAGGTCCAGGACTGCTGATGCAGTTTTTATTTTCCAGAGAGTTGATAGATCAGTAGATGATGATTGATCAGTAGAGGGTGACTGATCAGTAGATGGTGATTACCCATTGATCTATTGTCTCAAACATCACCTGCTCTGGAGCAGTGGCGTACCACCTTCATAACACTAAGCTGTCTCACTGAGCCCCATACCCTGCTTCACAGTACGGGCCCCTGAATGCACAGATGATATTTCATCTGAATGCTTAAATCCTCTGCAGTAAGTATGCCAAAGGAAGAATAAAGGAAATTCTCTATATTAAAACAACTTAATTGCTATTTCCAGTCTTAGCCTAATAATGCTGATACTGGTTCATGAAACAAACACATCAGTGAGAGGAAAACCATAAAATGCACCTGTGATATCCCTCTGTCTTAGTATTCTTCCTAAAGCCATGGGAGCATGTGGAATACTTCTTTAAATGAAGTCTCACTTCATTCTGTCTCTGCAACAGGACAGATGATAAGTGGAGCCTCGTTTCTTCCTGATTTATTAGTGCAGGGGCTGAAGAAAGGATGGATGATGTCAGAGAAACTATCTGTGAATGTGAAGATGAGCACTTTGGCCTCCACATTGTAGAAGGACACCAGTCCCTTATCGTAGTCCACATAGATTCCAATCCGGGACGGCCTGATGTTAACTGTCAGGCTGGTTGGAGGTTCTGTTCTGAAGGCGTACTCGGTCTGATCCCGGAGGCTGAGAAACCAGTATCCAGTGGCGGGGCTCACAGTGATTTTGCCCTTCCGACTGATGGACCGGCTGGCCACTCCAACGTCCCAGTCAGTCTTATCCCCCACCTCCACCTGAGAGAGGGCAGTGTGGTACATATTATTGCAATGAGCTGAGACGTTGCACTGCTTTAGGACATGCACATCATCACTTGTTTATATATGAAGTTTGTTTCAAGAAGACAGAGGACATTCAAAGAGGACAGGGATCTATGTGAAGCCAGATAATCAAAGATATGCCTTTTCCATTACTGATCTGATGTCATTTAACAGAACAGCCGTAGCTTAGTCTAACTGTTTGAGCACCAGCAGTGGTCCAGCAGCAGGCTTTAAAGAATGAGGCCCAAAAACAAGAGTGATACATAAATATGTGTTTGATAACTGCACATTAATATAACTTGTCATCACTTGTATTTGGATACATGTATTTCCTCTGCAGAAGTAAAATGATTCTGAGGATCCGTCACATTCTTAGTAAAAGCATTTGCCCAGAAATTTTAAACAAAAGGAGAAAATGAATCACATGTGAGTGAGTACCATTCATTTTCCTCCTGGACATGATAAACTAGTAATTCATTAAATTTACAGAATTTACTATATACAAAATATAACACTGACTATACTATAATATATAAAAAGGCTTGCTCTAACTTTGTAACGTTTGTTGTTACAAACTTCCTCATGTGTGAGGATCAGTGTGAGATCTAATCCTCCGTCAGATGGTGTGCTGTTGCACAGCAGACTGAGGCGAAGTTTGAAAAATGCGTCCATTGTCCATTGTGTCCACCTACCTCCCAGTAATGGCGCCCCGAGTTGAAGCCTTGGTGGGCGAGTACACACACCACCCGGTCAAAGCGTTCAGGGTTGTCAGGTACCAGCTGATGGTGAATCCCACAGTGCACCCGCTTCCCATCTGCTGAGATGGTGAGACGTGGGTGGGCCGTGCTGGGGTCCAAAGTGATGTCAGCTGACAGATAAAGAGATAGAAAGAGTGAAGGTCGGTTCTTCAGTCTAGTAACCTCCACCGGGGTTTGGTTAGTGTCAAGCCCCTTTATAGAAATTTTGCGTGTTTCGAGGTCCCAGAAACGTTTGAAAGAGAAAACTGTAACGCCAAAATGTCTGAGACTTCCTGTGAAATGTAACATCTTCTAGTTTCTGAAAACGTGCCTTTTTAGCATGTGGCAAAAACAAAACCCAGCCCTAACCCTACACCGGTGACCTGGTGGATGTTTAGAGGTTAAACTAACAGACGGCAAAAACCAATGAAAGTATGAAAATGATCAAATGACTGACTTTCTTACCTGCATATTCTTGAACCCTCTTGACCCCTGAAAAGAAAAGGGTGGATCTGATGAGTTATTGATGTTTCCTTTATTGCTTTATTATTATTTCAATGTAACCAACATTTCTGGGCTGTTAGTGAAACAATCTCTTACTTGGGTTGGTTCCGGATACAGACTGGTTTGAAGAAGATTGCTGGCCTGTCAAAAAGGAGAAACTGTCTTTAACTAATGCTGTCATTTTGGATACTTCATCCATGATGAATGAAGGAATCATCGTCATCGACATCATCACCAACAAAAGTCAAAACTCAGAATTAAAACTACTGTTACGCCATTTTTTCATAATACCAAACTGAAGATATCACTGCTGCTGGTCTATTGGGTTGCAACGACTTCTTGAGATTTTGGTTTGGACACCAAATGTTCCTCTGAGTTTAACTGGTGGTCTGCGTGAGGACTTACAGACTTCTGGCAGTTTCTTCAGTTCTTCCTGAAGGTGTTCGATCATCTGATTGACAGGCCCGACAGTCACACCTGATGTCAGCTGAGATGACAGAGAGACTCCAGACCAGTCCTTGGCCTGCGGAGGTGCAGACAGGGCAGGGAACGTCTGTGGGGAGGAAAAACGTCAAACAGAAAGAGATCGTTAAGTTAGTGAGTCGTCTCTGGAACACATTATGTTAACGGCCCTACCAAACCAAACTCGCCAGATTCTGACTGGTTTGGGATCAGATAGTTGGCTCCAGCAGCTGGTTGATTCCATATAGAAGAAAATGCTGGTTTGGGTTAAATTGGCATTTAACATGGCAAGATGCAAACTTCTCTTATCTGTAACAATCTGCTCCTCAGTTCTCTTGGTTACTATGGTGATGACCTCCAACCCGTCTAACACAGTTCAGTAAGGAGAGATCGTGTGAAGAATTTGAACACTAGTTATCGGGGTACAGAGAGAGTAATAAACTGTCTGGCGGTTAGACTCTGATGAAGCAACATAGCACAGAGGAGTCCAACATAGGTAGGACATAGGACAGGACCCCCAGGATTCTAGATGCTGGAGGTGGAGACATGGATGCGGATGGAAGAGTCCACAAGGCAGAACACCAGGTGAGCACTAAGACCTCAGCTTATGGAAAAGAGGCTGATTGGCTCACGGAAGGCGGGAAAGAAAAGGACGATGGCAGATTTGCGTTTGACAGTTTGGGAAAGTGGAAGCAGGATGACCAGATGTCCCCCTTTAAGTGGGACAGCATCGCATTTTTCTCTATTTTTCCCATGTCCCACATATTGAGATGATGTCCTGCATTTTGATTGGTTCTGTAGCCGTCAAAAACCCACACAAAGTCTGGTTCTTATCCAATGGCAGTGAAGAAAGCAGACAGCGCCATCTGTCCAGGAGCTTCATTTGATGTTAATCAAACTGTACATGTGGGGTTAACCTGACGGGACACCCGACCAGGAAAACTAGGACCCAACCCAAAGTTTCTGCAGATTGCAACAGGACATGATAAATATCACCAAGAAAATGTCAAAGTATTTGTAGCTGTTGGTAAAAAGCCGTTCTCACAGTCACAGTTACATGTTACATGGAGGAGAGCATAACATGAAGACACACAGTATACGTGAGACTCAAAAAGTGATGTGACAATTTACAGTTTATGGACACATTTCAACTTAAACCTAATAAATTACCAGACAGATGATGTAACAGCCACCAAAATAACCAGCGCTTACCACACGGCGCAGCACAGCCGATCATACAGATCAGCACACTGCAGTCATAAAGCGCCGCTGGTCATTTCACAAACATGTCCTGTTTGTAGAAAAGCAGCATTAAAGTTTCACTCAGGTACTTTCCCAGGCCGCCTTTTCACCGCCTGTGTGAGCTCACTAACTGACACGCTCAGTGTGGGGGTTCGTCCCCTCATATTAATCCCTTATGGTTTGATTTACCTGGTTTATTAAATCAATAAGACCTGGCGTTGTGTGTTGGGAGGATGGAGTGAACACCTTTAGTCAATAATGACTTTTAGGGTCTCAGCTGTTCATAGGAAATCTTTAAATAACTTAAAGCACAGTGGCGCAGTGGTTAGCACTGCTGCCTCACAGCAAGAGGGTCCGGGTTCAAATCCAACAGCCGGCTACCTTAGGCTCCTCTGTGTGGAGTTTGCATGTTCTCCCCGTGCTTGCGTGGGTTCTCTCCGGGTCCTCCGGCTTCCTCCCACAGTCCAAAGACATGCAAAGGGGGTTAGGTTAATTGGCAATTCTAAATTGACCATAGGTGTGAATGGTTGTTTGTCTCTCTGCGATTGGCTGGTGACCTGTCCAGAGTGTACCCCGCCCTACGCCCAATGACAGCTGGAATGGGCTCCAGCGACCCTGATTTGGATAAGCGGAAGATAATGAATGAACTTAAATATGCCCTGTGTTCACATCTGCTCCTTGTGAAAATGTAGGAAGGGTGACCTGAAGTACAGGAAGCACTGAGTGTTAATGTAGGAATGCAGAGTGTATGTGAAGGTGCCTCAGTCTTACGTTTGTTCTCAGCATCAGTTTCATTTGCTCCTGTACTGTGTGCTCATTTTAAACACACAGGAATGCAGGCGGATGGATACACATCTTCCTTATTCAGCTTTCACTTCATGACTTGAAAAGGAGAAACACCGACTGGTTTTATAAAAGTAGCTGATTTTATAAAAACCTGTTGACATGACAACAAGAGGCAGCGGGTGTAAACCTAACCCCCATCTTTTCTATAGTGGCCAGGCTGCACAGGACTGCAGCAAAGTGATTCCCAAACCTTCAAACCAAAACCCAGATTTACTGCAGCTTGGTAACGTCATGCAAACAGCAGCGTCCTGACATCTGCACAGGCCGGGCTTCTTTTGCTGTTGCGCCGAGCTGAATAATAAGCACAAACTTATGCTGAGAGAACTGATCAGATCTTCTCCACCCTAACCCAGGAGAAACGGCGCTCCATTCTTCAGAGCTGTCCTGTCATACTGCAGCAACATACTGAGCCCAAACACACCTCAGCACTCAGAAGAACTTCTGGAAGTCCAAAGAAGACCGGGAATCCTCAGTCAGCCGACCTCACAGGGGACATGTGTGGGACTGCGGAGGCTGAGCGCAGCACCAGCCTGACATCAGAGCAGGCCGTACAGCTGTGTGCGTCATGTCTCTGAGTTTGAACCCTTGTGGCTGATCACTTACAATGAAACAGTTTGTAATTATAATCAAAGCAAGTGCAAAGTGTTTAAAATCAGCTCAGTTCAAACCAGTTTTATTCACAGTTTATAACAAGGACACAGAGGGACAAGATACAAGCAAGCGACATATTAACACGTCAGGAGAAGAGATGCATCATGGGAAGTCCCACAGCAGCCTGCACCTATAGCAGCATAGCTAACAGGTGGATTTAGGGTCACCTGATCTGGTCCTGACTAAAAATCTACCTTCAGCTGCTTCCTTATATTCTCCCCAAAGAGGGCGCCACAGCAGATTAATCTGTATTGGTAATTTGGCAGAGATTTTACACCGGATGCCCTTCCTGAAACGACCCTGCATGGTGAGAGGGTACTGTGCCTCCACCTGGAATTGAACCAGGGACCTTTCACTTGTAAAAACCATGACACTATTGGGGGGGCAGTGATCTGGCTCTAATCTCACTCCTCGCTGTTGCTGTGACGACCCCCTCCACCCCACCGTCCTGTCCACCTGTCTGCGTGCAGAGGAGGTGTGGTCTGTTAGAATCAGCAACACCTGGGCCCAGTGAGCCAGTGCTCACCTGCTGTGTGGAAGCAGGAACCAAAACCAGACCGATGTGGTTCGGGTCCTTGCATCACGTGTGGTTCTTTAGTTATTGCATCTATTCCACTCATTCATACCTTGAGAAAGAAAATGTAGTCTTCAGACACAGCCAGCTGGCTCAGTGTTGTACTCCTCTTTTTCAGCTCAGCTATCTCCTCCTCCAGCTCCCTGAGCACGCTCTGAGCTCTGTGCTCCGCCGCTCGAAGGCTCATCTCTATCACCTGGGGATAACGGGACAAACGTGTGTTCAGGGACACACCCATCATTTCTGTGAGCGGCAGACTTGTCTACCTGGATTCATCTGAAAGATGAAATATCTGTAATTGTTTACCTCCAGAACTTCAGCCTGGCAGCACTCCATGCTGGAGATCAGTTTAGAAAAGGCACAAACGGCTCCATCTGTCTCTCTCTCAGCAGCAGCCTGGTTAAACGACAGACAGCAACAGACACGTGTTTACAGGCTTTTTTTATTTGTCCAACAAATGAGACAAGCCCAGGTGAAAAGTGCACTGTGTTCTTCAAAAGCTATGATGCAACATTATTGTAATGCTACCACAAGGGGGCGCTAAAGCAGACTCACTTCAGAGCAAATGATAAATGAAACGTGTGAAGTTTGGAGTTCACCACCACTGCATCGCCTCTCACCAGGTTCTCTGAGACTACATTCACACTGCAGGCTAATGTGACCCAGATCTGATTTTTTATGACAGTCTGAAGAACACAGCTCTGATTTGTTCAAATCAGACCACGCCCACTTCCACATGTGGTCCTAAATCAATACGTATCCGACGTTTTTCAAAGTGACCTCAGTCTGAACGGTCATGACACATTTCATCCGACTTTTTCATCATTGAAGTGAGCCAGACGTTATAATTCTGCACCGGAGGAGGCGAGACCAAATGTCAACAGTGGACAAACAAGCATGGCAGGCAGCGTTGGTGGCGCTAGTCAGTGGAAAGAAAGTAAGGTTTTACTCACACGCTGACATGTGTAGCATCCGTATTTACTTGTGTAAACTCAGCGTCCTGCGTGTGATGTCACGTCTTCACTTCAGGGCCCTAGACTGCTCACCCTGGAGTCTGATCTCAGCAAAAAACTGGGACTTGAACATTGGGCCTGCAGGGTGAACATAGTCTAACTTACTCCCACAGTCCAAAGCCAAGCATATTTTGGCCCTGGTGGGAATATAAGTGTCTGTGTGTTTCTGTGTGTTGGACTTTTAATGGCATGGCAACCTTTCCAGTCTGTATCCCACTTTTTAAAAAAGTTTTGGGAGTTTGCTGCTTCGGAGCAATCAGGTGTGTGTCAACACAATGCCGCAGTCTTCCCAGGAGTGGAACAAGTATGGCTTGTTTGGAAGGGTTGTAGGAGAAAGCCTCTTCCCTCAGCTTAGGTTTGCAGAGCTGCATCTGAACAAAGCACAAGACTTCTGGAACAATGTCCTTTGGACAGACCTCCTCTGTATACCAAAGTATTCCAGAGTCAAATGTGAGGACATCTGTCCCACAGCTAAAGCTTGGCCCAAACTGGCTCATTCAACAGGACAATGATCCCAAGCACAGCAACAAATCTCCAACAGAATGGCTGAAAAAGAAAAGCATCAAGGTGCTGCAATGATCCAGTCGAAGTCCAGACCTCAGCCCCACTGAAATGCTGTGGTGGGACCTTAAGAGAGCTGTGAATAAATGAATAAACTGAAGCAACACTGTAAAGAAGAATGGGCCAAAATCTGTCCACAACCATGTAAGAGACTGATACAGTCATACAGTAAACCATTGCTGCAACTTATTGCTGCTAAAGGAGGTTCTACAATCTGCTGGATCAGAGGTGGGGCTTATTTTTACGGTACTGCAGAGTTTTGTGAAAACTTTCTTTTTAACATGACTGTAAGTGAACATTTTTCACTTGATATGTCTTTTAATAATCTGCCCTGTGAGTCTGTTGTGAATTAGACAGCACAACACTTACCCGAATCTCTCGCAGGGAGTTGTTTATCTCCTCCATTTTTCTCTCTCTCTCAGAGATGAGATCCTTCAGCTCCACCTCTGCAATGCCTAACTGAGACTGACGAAGACAGAAAACACAGGCTTAAATACGTCTGGGTCTAATAACTGTTCCTGCTCCTGTTCTACTGCCTAAATGTCATGAACTAGGAGTTCCAAGGCTGCAAAAGAGGCAGCCCGCCTCTTTGACTTATGGTGCATGTTTTGGTGCATGTTTTGGTGCAGGTAGAGGGCACCTCCTGTGTTACTTCTGATGTGACAGAACATTGTCATCACCTCAGCCTTAAACCACTTGCACACAGGCTGTTACAGCAGCTCTCCAGTTATTTTTATTGTGGAAAGCAGATTCACATGCAGCCACTAGGTGTCACCAAAGCTGCAGTGGTATAATCTTTAAGATGACCCCAGTTAAACCATCACTAATATCATAACGGACACACAGACACACCTTCTTGATATGCCACTCTCTCTTGGCAGGGATGATATTGTGTCCTCGGTGCTCTATCGTCTCCGCACAAGCGCTGCACACACAGATGTTGTCATTGCGACAGAAGAACTCCAGGCCTCGCAGATGGACGGGACACGGCGGCAGGTTAGAAGAGGAGTCACTGGAGGCCCTCACGCTGCGCCTGTGCAGCATTGAAACAAACTGTCTGTAGGAGCTTCACCCATTAGTGTTTGTATGTGAGCTGTGATACGTGCACGGTTACCTGGTTATTGGTTCAGTTCCTAAAACTCTTTTTAGGGAACACGTCCACTACAAGGTTGACCACATCCACCATTAAGGTGCCTGGACCAGGCATGATGCAGAGTATGGGTGGTGCAGCCACCGTGAGGCTGTCTACTACTACTACTACTACTACTACGTCTGAGCCTGGCTGGACAGGCAGTGTCCTGTGAGACGCTGCAGGTTACAAAGTCTAAATAAAGACTTTAGTAAAATTCTTTATTTTTTAAACCTTTGGTATTATATGAAACACCTTTAAAGCTTATTTACACGTCTATGTTTCTTACAAAATACAGTTATTAAATGAAATGTATTACATTTTCTGCTACTCAGACCAAATGTGTGGCTCTGCAGGAGTGCAGGATTCTCGTATGGGGATGATATGAATCACACCTTTTGAAATGTAATCTGAGAACTGTAGACTGGTACCTGCAGGGAGGTGAGTAGGGTGGTGGGGGGTCGCGGTGCTCCGTGCCAGCCACATGAGGACTGTCGCGGCTGGGGCTTTGGGGGAGAGCGGCGGGACTCAGCCCAGGGTCCGGCAGCCGCTGCTGCTGGAAACGCATCATCATTTCGGCAAAAAGGCTGTCAGGCATCTCCCCCCGCCTGGAGAACGGAGATGCAGGCGACAGCGGTTGATTGTGATGGGGGTGTGAGTTGGAACGCTCTACACCTCCAGCTCTTCCGTCCGTTTGTGAGCTGGCCAGCTGCTTGAATTGTTCGGTGATTTCCTTCAGGGTTCGGTTGACTTGGAGCTCCGGTCGCTTGCAGAAGGTCTCCTTGCAGAGGGGACACTGGTAACACTTTGCGCCCCCCCGTTCTCCGTCCCAGTAGGAGGAGATGCAGGACTGGCAGAAGCTGTGTCCACATGGTGCCGTGACTGGATTGTTGAACACTTCCAGACAGATGGAACAGCTGAACTGGTCTTCAGTCAGGAAGGCAGTAGCCAGTGACATAGCCATTATTACGCTGCACAAGAGACAGATCAGAAATTAGATGGAACCACATGGATCGAGATACAAAAAGCTCTGCTGTGACAGCATCTCACCTCTAAGTCTGGTAACCGCGCTATAAGCTCCAGTTACTATGAGGTTTGTGAGGGAACCTGTTTCAGGTACTGAGGAGTCAAACTGGGTTCCAGCTCATGTTATCAGCTTTAAATTATCCTGTGTTTTTTCCAGATCCAGTCATTCAGATAGCCTACCAACCTCCCTTCAGCTCTTACTGGGACCTTCCCAGCCACCCCCATATCTGGAAGGACATCTGTCCCTCTGCAGTGAGTTCATTAGGACAGGTGATGCTGACAGTAAATCAAGTCAATTCACCTCTGATGCGTGGAACAATGACTGCATCACTTCAACTGTTGAGGTTAATATGCTGCGATGCATCAGCACAGGAATCATTCCTGCCTGTTGACATCACACTCTGTAACTCCTCCCTGTGACTCCTGGACCACTTTCATCTTCTGCTGCAGCTGGAGTCTAAATTTGACTTATTACATTTTGCACTTTATACAGACGTCCCTGTAGTGCAGCAGTTTACACATACAAGCTACAAGAGAAAGGTCCCTGGTTTGATTCCAGGCAGGGACACAAGTCCCTCTCACCATGGAGGGTTGTGTCAGGAAGGGCATCTGGTGTAAACAAGACCCACAGGCGGGCTTTTCCCCACCTCACCCAAACACCTCCACCTTCATCAGGAGAGAACCTCTGACCCCTGTCAGAGATTTTAGACGGTCTAATGAATCTCTGGCATGACTTTGTACAAATAGGCTGTTTACCACACACACACACACACACACACACAGTGAGTGAGCAGTGGTGCTACAGCTGGCGCCCCCTCACTGGAATACAAAATGAATTTTGCACCTAATCTAATCTACCACCTTCTTGAGTGGTACTGCCAGAGCTCTTATCAGTATGCAGATAACGTGTGTGTGTGTGTGTGTGTGTGTGTGTGTGTGTGTGTGTGTGTGTGTGTGTGTTGATGTGAAACACGCACTGAAACAATAGAAAAGGGTGGTTGCGCAAGATCAAGAAATTCAGGCTGGGTTGGAACGTTTCCACTCAGTCTGTTGACCATCATTACATGTTAAATAAAGCAACAAGTGAAAATCCTGCAAGTCATTTCCTCATCCCTGCTATACGCTGTAGCAACTGTCAGTCAGCACATGAAGGCATATCTTTCTCCTGGCAGAAGCACTGAGGCAGCATGAACACAAGAGTTGATTGATTGAATCCAAAGAATGTACAAAACTCATGTCTGAGAAAGACGTATTTTTCCTGTGAAGCAGGATTTCAGTTTCTGTCCTAAACTGTAACCTGCATATTGTGAGAGCAGCAGGTGAAGTTCAGCTCGTCTGTGGGGTTACCTCCACATCTCCAGCAGACCGTCAGAGTCCAGCCTGTGATATATATTTATGTTATATAACCACAAAGCTCTGACGCACATTTAAATGATTCACTCTGGGAAAACTCTTGTATAACGTCTCCTGTGCTTCTCGACAGCTTTGACAAATCTGTGGCGAGAACCCGGTTTATGTCATTGTGATGTCATCAGGGTTACCTCAGTTTCTTCCTTTCAGGCGCTGCCTTTGAAGCAGAAAGGCTCAGAAACACACACACACACACACACACACACACACACACACACACACACACACACACACACACAGTGTTTCAGGTATCATGCATGTAAGAGGACCACAGACTGGGCTCCTCAGTTCCCAAACAGACCTTCTAACTTTGGTCAAACGTGAGGATCATTAAACACTCATCAGTGAAAATGTCTTCATTATGGACTCAGTGACATGAACCTGTTGCACTGTAAGGGGGCGGCAGTGGCTCAGTGCCACAGCAAACAGTTGGACATCAGAGGACAACTGATGTGGCGCCGGCTCAAATTCAACCGCCAAGGCGGCTGGAGGCCCGAGGAGCTCGGAGACACTCCACCCCACCCCCTGAGCACTGCCGAGGCACCCACAAGCAAGGCGCCGAACCCCCACCGTGCCTCCCGGGGCCAGCAATGGGCTGTCATGTGCCTTGTTGTTGTTTGTAGCTACAGACAGAGTGTGTTGAGATCCCGTGTTTTCCCCAGTCTATCTTCTTCTTCTTCCGTTTTTCTCGACACCTTTCACAGCATCTTCACTCTTCTTACTTGCAGTGTCTTTAGCTGCTCTGGCCCTGAGTGAACCGCAGCGCTGCGTAGTTTAATAAAGTGAGACAGGACACACACACACACACACACACACACACCTGTACTGCTGCTGTGTTACAGAACTTGTACTTGATATAATCTTAATAACACAAATGTAACCTGGACTTTAAGCCAACATAGTTTTGTGTCTCTGATGAACAAGACAAGCAGCTGCGGTTCCGGTAGAACCGCTCCCTCAGTGCTCAGCCACGCTGTCAGTAACCTGAGGACAGCCTTCATACCTGCATTACAGATGGAAAGAGACACGTTGTTGCGTGTTTGAATGCTTCAGCAGAGATCAGAGGACTGTATCTGACAATCAGGACAGCGGCGTGGTATCCTGTCTCTATGTTCATAACCCACAGCTTTTTTTAGACTGAGGAAAAAACTGACTTGAAAGATAAAAATAGAAGAGTTCATATGACAATGTGTTATGGGCTGAGTGGGCGGCGTGGGTGGAAAACGCTAATGCACATGCGCAGAAGGCCGAGAGTTATCAGGTGCCATCTTTCAAGTCCAGTGAGTAGTTCTTAACACAGTCAGTTCTACTCAGGAGGGGTCCTGAGTCAGGTGATCCAGAACGACCTGCTGTAATAAGAGCTTATAGAAAGACGATCCAGTGAGCTCCTCTAACACAGGATACGCACGAGCATCCTTTATCAGAGCAAAGGAGAGCATGTGACAAACCAGCAGACTGTCACAAAAACATTCGATCGATGTAACTGATGCAGGGTGACGCAGGTCGTGGAAAGCACTGAAGCTTTTCCCTCTTGGATCGTAGCTTGTTAATGAGTTTGATCTGCTGAAGTGAAGGTTTGGGTGTGGCTGTGCTGCCAGTGTGTGAGGTTACCACTGATCAGTGTGACTTCAGAGATGCTGAACCTTCAGTAACGTGGAGCCTCTCTGCAGGAGAACACGGGTGGAGAACATGGCACCCATCCTTTTTTGAATCCGTCCTTGCTAATAAAGTGATGGAGTGATGATGTTATTTAGTATTCTGCAGTCGCTGCTGAATAAAGAGCCTCAGCCTGGTGTCAGTCACTTCACTCCCTCTGCTTATCACAGAACACACACTTATCTAAAGCTCGCTGTCTTTGTTCCCCTGGGCTGGGTGTTCTCTCCATTCATGAGTTTAGCTGCAGTGTAAACAGGATGGTGCCTGCCTCCTCACTGTACGTTAGGTGAGCAGATATTTTTGGGAGTCTTCTGAAAGATGGGATTTCTCCACCAACACCCAGGAAGTGGCTTTACTCAAACGTTCACTCAGTGCTCATCTGAAGGTAAAACACATGAGACCTGCGTGGAACCATGCTCTCTGTGGCCGGGGCTTCCTGTACTCACAGCCAAATATAAATCCTTACTTTGAACTAACACACAAAGACACGAGCGACCAATCACACACTAGCGTCATGATATGCTGTAACAGGCAGAGTGCGAGTCCACAGTGTGTGTCTTTGTTATCATGCCTTACCTGCTCCTGAGGTCTGAGCTTCAGAGGTTTCCTGCCGTCTCTCACAAACTTTACCTCCTCCTGTCAGTCTGCATTTCACCGGCTGCACTCCTCTCCCTTTTCTTTCATCATGCTGTAACCCCTCCCTCCTAACCCCCCACCCACAAAGTGTATCCAAACCAACCTGTCCAACAGGTGCAGCTCTACAGGTGTGCTGTTTTAAACCGCTGCGCTCTCACCCTTTGTTTCCCGTCTCTCACCAGCACTCGCCGAGTTTAGATAAGGCACATGTCTTTACCCTCACACTTACGTCAGGCTCGGCCCACAGAGCTGCCTGGTGTATACATGCACAGCAGGTTTCAGTACGCAGTGGCTGAGTATCTATCTGGACTCGTGTTTGGATGCTGTGTAAGATATTTGCAACTCATTTAAATCTCATATTTAATCCTATATTCAGAGCGTCCCCCTGTGTAGCGGTTTACACATTCACCTTACAAGAAAAAAGGTCCCTGGTCTGATTCCAGGTGGGGACACAAGCCCCTCTCACCATAGAGGGTTGTATCAGGAAGGGCATCCAGTGTAACACCTCTGTCAAATTATCAATGCAGATTAATCTGCTGCGGCGGAGAATACAAGGCAGCAGCTGAAGGTACGTTTAATCCTACATTTAAATATACATTTCACACAGTCTCTCAGTCTGATCATTTGATCTGCTGCCTCGGTACTTTATCTAATGAAATCTAGGTTTCAAAGGATTGGCAGACTGCTGTATTATCTTTTTAATCATGTTCTCAGCATACATACAGTTAGGTGAAAAAGAAACATCACACACTTTCTGTTTCAAGGTTTCCATATCAAGACATGATGAAGAAACGATCTGGCCCTTAGCAGGCTCTAAGTTTCTTTACATCTAACCTCAGGTGTAAAACAACTCACAGCAGATTCCATGGTTTCATTATTGAGTTAGCAAAAAAGAAACTACAAACAGTGTAAAAACTACACCCGCCCCATGATTCAGCAGCTTGTAGAACCACCTTTAGCAGCGATAACTTGAAGTAATGCTGTTCTGTGTGACTTTATGAGCCTCTCAGTTCACAGCAGCTAGCCATGTAGTCTGCCTTTACAAACATTAGTAAAAGAATGGGTGGTTCTAAAGAGCTCACTGAATTCCAGCGTGGTACTGTAACAGGATG
>VUQH01051271.1:0-11323 GCA_015106775.1 Etroplus canarensis | reverse complement strand
CCTTTGAGATTATTTATCTGTTTTCTTTTTCTCTGCTGGTGTTATACATAATAAATATTCAAGCTGAGTTCCTTTTCCCTTATATTACTACAATTTTAATAGTATACTCATATGACATCAGGTTCAATCAGCTTTGCACACAATATCTGGTGGAAATGTCCTTCAGAGAGCGACTTTTTGCTTTTACGCTTTAAGTACATTTCAGAGACTGCACTTGTTTGCTGTTACGTGAGTAAAGAAGTTGATCAGATACTTCACCTTCTACCAGAGTCTTTCTTAACACAAGTATCTGTACTCCTACCTGAGCAAAGAACAAGCGTACTTTTGCCACCTCTGCATATTTTTCACCGGGCTGTGCAAGTTTAATTGACCTGCATAAAGCAAGGCAGCAAAAACGCACCGGGTGAAGTACGTCCATCTTAGGACATTATCGTAACATTATTAGCTGCTGGCTGTAAGTGCAGTCAGTAAAAGGGAAGTGCTGTGTCCAAAGAATCAAAGCCCTTATGGACCCTCAATCACATCTTCTCTTCGCCTCATGAGATTTTCTATCAAGGTTGAGGTAAAGCGATGTTATCCGGGATATTTAAGAAAGGCAGTCTCGCCTAAAACCAGAGGGGACCTGCAAAAGAGCCCTTGCAGGACCAGCCCCGCTGTCACTCTGGAAACCACTCTGGAGGCATCGCACCATATCACGCCAAACGAAGCTCTGTATTTACAACTCAGCAGCACTCTCCATCCTGCTCTACGGTTCCGAGACATGGCCCTTGAACAAGACTCTGGCCACAAGAATAGATGGCTTTGATAGCAGGGCTTTCAGAACCATCAAGAACATCAGGTGGCCCCAACGGATCTCCAATGAGGTGCTAAGAGCCCGCACGCGCCAGCCCAGAGCATCCTGCCTGGCTGCGCAGCGTTGCACCCGCTGGCTCGGCCATGTCCTCCGCCTACCCCCACCTCATCCAACGAAAGCCATCCTTCAGTTTGACCCCGGGGCTACAGGATGGGGACGGCCACGAGGCAAGCCCCGCACCCGATGGCTTGATGTCATTGCGGGTGACCTCAGACAACATGGAGTTGCCGTGGAGGACGCAGAGCTGCTGGCACAAGACCGCCAGCATTGGAAGGAACGTCTCCCCGCCTCGCAGGAGCCTAATGAATGAATGAATGAGTCTCATCTAAACTCCGCCGGAACATTAAACCACGAGAGCTGCGGTAAGCTAGTCCAGTGCCTGTCGTGTTTGTGGGTTCGTACCTCGTCAGATCCTTTACCTGCTGTTTCTGCCGTTCGCCTCAGAGCACCTAGCCAAGCCAAGTGTTCCCAGAAGGAGCGTAGTCCACGCTTGACCCACTCCTCACCTGTGATTTTATGTTTGGCACCACATACACCCGTCTGGAGAGACTCCTGCTTGCCTGCATCTTGTTATTCTACGCACGAGTCTGTCCGCTTTTGGGTCTGCGTACCACGCCATTTGGACTATCGAACTGCAACCCTCTGATGAATCATGGGCGCAGTGTTAGGCTGTTTCTGTTTGATTATGAGTAAAGAAATATGTTACATCTATCAACACGCTCTGTAAGTCACCTGGCTGGGCGGATGATGGGCCGCTGACAGTGAGCTTCTCTGTGGCAGATCAGCGCCGAGCACCGAGGCCCGGGGTCCGTCACACGCTGCAGCGGCTCAAATATCCCATCCAGCGCCGGCTCTGCAGACACGGAAGTTTCCAGGGTGAGTCTCTGGGAAATGAACGTGTCGGTAACTTTCATCATAAAGCCGCTCCTCACCTAAATCAGCGACGTGCGGGCTGAGCAGGCAGATGTATTCCAGCTCAGCAACGGCATTAAAGACGGCCCTGTAAGAAGAATCCACAGAGCAATGGTCATTTAGCAGGCGACGCCATCTGAGGTATCATGAGACAAAAACTGAAACAAAAGCATTTCACAAAGTTAAACCCTGAAAAACGTTCCAAGTTTCATTCAACTTTATTAAAAACAAAAGAGGGAACTTTGTGTTTTTCGTACCTCATTATCTCATTTGCACTCGCTCCAGAGAACTTCGTCTGAGCCACGAAAAGGTGGAGGAAAAGTGTGTTCAGAGCCTGCAGGGAGAAGACAGTTTACTCCAGCTTGCTTCAGGTGTGAGCTCCCTTCATTCCACTTCCTCTGAGAGGGACTTCAAACTTCACACAGAAAGAAGCTCTGAGCACTCGGCCACATCGTTCCTGTTGGGGGGGGTTAATGATCTACAGATGTACAGATGCGCTGTAATGAAAACCAAACAGACCGTGCATTGTCCAGCGCTGAAGTGTTCCCGCAGGAAAGCTTCCCACTGCGTCTGATCCACCAAATCTCCAACAGGGTGATCAAAGAAGGACGCGTGAGCCAAGATGTCTCCCGTGTCCTTGGTCAGCGTCACGGCAAGATTGGCTTTTTCTCTGAAAGAAGAAACGTGACATTATCACCAGAGGACGTGGAGCCCTCAGACCGCCTCATGAAGTCTGATTCTGATTGGTCAGAGACATTCACACCAGTGTCCTGCTGATGGGTTAAGGACCTTCTACAGTCCTGTCCAGCTCTCCTAGAGTAACTGTCTGTCTAATGGAATGTCCTCCATGCTCCTGAGACTGTGCTGGGAGACACATCAAACCTTCTGGCGACATCACGTATTGATGTCCCATCCTGGAGGAGCTGGACTACCTGTGCAACCTCTCTAGGGTCCAGGTATGACCTCATGCTACCAGTAGGGTCAGGGTCACTACTGGTAGCATGAGGTCATACCTGTGTAACCTCTGTAGGGACCAGGTATGACCTCATGCTACCAGTAGTGACCCTGACCCTAGCCAAATGCAAAACTAGTGAAAAAACGAGGAGGGAAAACCCACCTGTAAAACCAATCAGCGTTGGTAATCTGACAGAGGTTTTACCCCGGATGCCCTTCCTGATGCAACCCTCCAGAGAGGGGCTTGGGTCCCCACCTGGAATCAAACCAGGGACCTTTCACTTGTAACCCAAATGTGTAAACACGCAACGCTAGCTAGAGTTTTAACCCTGCACTTCCTTCTTGCTTTTAACGTCTACTGGCACTTACTCTCACTGGCCACTTCATTAGGTACCCCCATTCGCCTGTTTGATAATGGCGATATCTAATCGGCCAATCACGTGGCGGCAATTCAATGTGTCCAGGTATGTAGGACATGTTCAGAGGAGGGACAGTGGACATACCGCACAAAGGATGCTGAAGATGGAGCTGCCATCTTCAACTGCCAGAAGTATTTTGAAGGTACACAAGTCCACCCCTAACTGTATGGTTTATGGGGAACTAGGTACACGCCCGTTAGCTACTATTGTACATATGCTCAATGTCTGGTTAAAAATTGGTATTGGAAAGGAATCTAAATTAGTCAATAGACTTTATAACTTGTTCAAGGTTATGTCTGAACAAAATATCTTTAAGTCAAAATGGATTACAAAGATAAAAGAACTGTCAGACACTGATGGCTTTTCAAACTCATGGTATCAAGGTACTGATATTAATGTCAAATGGTTCAAAGCTGCTGTAAATCTTAAGCTAAATGATATTCAGAATATACAGTGTGATATTAATTCCAATAATACGGGTGCTTACTATAAAATTTTTAAGGATAATGTTGCAATAGAATCCTATTTATTAAACTTAGACTTTAATGATAGAATTACCTTATCTAAAGTTTGGTGTGGTGCTCATAGACTTCCTATTAATGCGGAACGATTCCATAACTCAAAGAAATCTAGCGAATGTGATCTTTGTAACCTTGATGAAGTGGGAGACAAACGCGTAAAACAGAAAATTTAGAAACCAAAATGGTTGTAAATAGTTAAAAACAGGAGCCTTTTTGTTACTTAGGGACATATTGAACATGGAAGAAAGACCTGTGACGTTTTATCTTTCTCTGGTGTGGAGCGCCACACTGTGGACGATGTCTCTGTTAGCAAGAAGACTTCAGAAGTGATGAAAATACAGTTAAAAGTCCAAATTTTCTGCTTTCACTTTTTCCAAAGCCATCCGGGGGGGTGGGGGGCGGGGGGTTCAGGGCCCCCCTGGGGCCGCATGTTTGACACCCCTGGCCTAACCTCTGCAGCTGACGCTTTAGTAATAAAGACATTTCCTTACAGGAGATGGATAACATTGACTCTTCCGAACACCGCCTGGGCTGACTCGCCGATGAGGCCGTGGATGGCCCTGGCGTCCGCCGACTCGCTTCTCCTCACGGCCACGCTGGCTGAGGTTAAAGTCCGCATCCTGGCCTGGCCTGTGTTTATTTAAACTATGTCAGATTTGGACGAGAGCTCCCTGAACGAACCGTGCAGCCTCTCCTCAGCTTCTCAGGAGGGTAAACAAACCCCGTTGCTATGGTAACAGGGCGCTGCGCGGCAGCCGTTTAAAGACGTGACGTCACTTCTTAATATTCACGAGTAGCCTCAAAACGGGCAACAATATTAATGTGAACGTATTCCAAATGTCTGACAGCAAAATAAGACAGAAACTATCCAGAGCACGGAGGAGGACGAACAATAGAGGGCAGCAGTGCGCCTGCCAGTTGACGACAAGGCGCGCTGCAACAAGGCCGCCCCTGCGGAGCGGAGACCCGCAGCGCCCGGCGTCCAGGCTGCAAATGAACTACGCATGCGCAAAGCCGCTGACCGTCGCCCCTGGCTCAGAGAGTGGGATTTAAATGTAAACATTTCTCCAAAGTTCATTTTTACTTCTAAACATATTTAGTTTTTTTTTCTTTTTTTATTCGCTTATGAAAAATTACAGTTAAATAAAGAATCGTGCAAACGAGGCGGTGACGTCATTTAGCGACCAGTACGACAGCCAATAGCCGCCTTCCTTACTGGAGGAGCCCAAGGCATTGTGGGTACTGTCATGGTGGCTGGCGCTGTGCGCGGCTGAAGCGTCTCGCTGCTCGCCGCTCTGCTCGCCTCTTATCCGGACAGTTTACAGGAGTTTTCACGGCTTTTTTTATTTTTTCTTTTTGGAGCTTTAACCTGACATCAAGATGGCGTCTACGGCGGCGGGTAAACAGCGGATCCCGAAGGTGGCGAAGGTAAAGAAAGCAGACGGAGCGAGGCTAACGCTAACGCAGCGCTGAGTTCACCGAGCTCACGTCTTAGTGATCCCAGCTGCTGGGATCCGGTTCACGGCACACGGAGGTGTTTTACGGATATTAGCTGCCGTGTGCGCAGCTTTGTTTTGTGTTTTGTGCTGTCCTTGTTTACTCCTGGTTATATGCACTTCCGTCTTGCTGTTCAAATCCACCGGAACGCGCTTACGGTCCCCGGCCACTTCATTAGGTACACCCGTTCGCCTGTTTGTTAACAGAGATCTTTATTTAGCCAGTCACGTGACGGCAGGTCCGCGCGTTCAGGCACGCAGTCGTGCTCCTGACGACCTGCTGCGCTTCAAACAGAGCATCAGAACCAGGAGGTGATTTTAACACACGGGGGTTACAGAGAAAGCCTGAAAGGGAGACAACATCCTGACAGCTGCCTCGCTGAGGTCAGAGGTCAGAGGTAAGTGGATCAGGCTGCTTCCAGCTGGTAGAGAGGCACCAGTGACTGGGATAACCAGATGTTCCTGTCAGGGTGTGCGGGAGAACATCTCTGGATGGGCGGCAGAAGACCACAGCGGGTGCCGCTCCGGAAACTGAGGGCTCAACAAAGCTGGACAACAGACGACATTTGGTCTGATGAGTCTTGGTTCGTGCTGGGGTCAAAGTTTGGTGTGAACATCATGAAAGTGTGGATCCTATCCTGCCTTGTATCAGAGGTTCAAAGCCCACAGCCTACCTGAAGATCGTTGCTGACCATGTCCATCCCTTTATGACCACAGTGTACCATCTTCTGATGGCTGCTTCCAGCAGGAGAACACACCATCTACAACACAAAGAATTAAAGCAGCTCTGAAGCTAAAAGGGGGTCCAACCAAGGCGTGCCTAATGAAGTGGCCAGAGTACAACAACTACATAAACATATTTTCTCATCTGATGGTAATGTTAGCCACATTAGCTGCACAGCATGTTAACACTAAGACACATGTTCCCTCTGCAGCCATCAGCAGCACATTTGTTAAGCTTTGCTGGTGGCTCAGATATTTTTATATGAGAGCAGAAGCGGCTGTTCATTCTTTAATCGAGGGTTAGCCAGGAGCTGCCGGGCAGGCGGTTTGTGTTCACATGGTGACACGGAGAAGTAACAAGGGAGAAGTGTTTCAGGCGGCAGGGACTGAGCTAACCTTCACATACATTTCCAAAGGATTTAAAAGGTTTATAAAATGACCCAATGGAAAAACTGTTTGGGGGTTTTCCTGAAAACCTTTATTACCAAAAACCGTTGCTTAAAGCTTTTCTGTACCACTCCGCAGATGACATCACACGTACACTGCACACACTCACCGATTCGAACAACAAAGTCCAAAATAGATGAAATGTTTGAGTATATTAGAAAAAAGCAGAACTTATATTAGTGATGTTACTGATCAAACGTGTAAATATAACATTTGATGATCACAGGTACACATGTATGTTCTTCATTATGAGAAATAAGCTCTCTTACATTTCATGGAGAAATAAAAGCTAAATAATATCGCAGCCGAACTGACATAAGATTTACCTGTTGATACTCGCCGTGTGCGCGGTCTTTTTGTCCTTTTAGTTCGGGTTTAAAAAAAAACGTCCACAGGGTGAGTGGGGATTTTTTTTGTGTGTATGTCTGATTTACCGCATGTGTTGCATCATGGGGGAAGGTTTTGGGGGCTGCCAAAAACCATTCCCACTATAGTGACCCCTAATGGTGGACTACACTCATACCTGAAGCACTCAGGTGGTCTTAGTGTCACAGAACCTTTTAAGGCAGGATATTTAGACAACCAGGTTTTCTGACTCAGAAAACCTTCAGGTTGTCCAACAACCTTTAAAAGAAGCTTTATTTGTAACAGTGTAGCGCATGCAGTACTGTGCAAAAGTCTTGATCCAGCCCTCATTTCTGCGTTGCCAGGAAAAAGGGAAACAGGTGCAACGATTTATAGATGCATGTGCAAACATAAATAAAATACACAAGACAAAAACAGAGGTTTTATCATTCTAAGCAGCTTAAAGTCAATATTTCTATGAGCAACTTTATTCTTCAACACATCCTGAACTCTCTTAGCCAAGCTTTCTGTCATGGTGCCTAGCTTCCCGTACTCAGGTGCACACACAGACGCAGACCTCAGAGGGCGCTCCAACCCCTCAGTGACTGAGGAAGGCCCAACAGCGTCTCTGCTTTCTGAGGATTCGTCTTCTTTCTTTAAGTCGTCTTCAGGACTAGTTCTCCAGGATTCTTGAAGGACATTCCAAAGCTCTTCTTTGGATGTTGTCCGCCTTTTGTTCTGTTCCCTGTCCTCCACTTCTCCAGGTTCCTCAGGTTTTTAAGGACACACCGTGCTGAGATATGCCCAGATTTCAGCTCACAGCTCTTTGGTAATCCCCTTGTTGGTAAAAATCCTGTTTTATTTTGTTCAAACTGTGTTTTCTTTGACATTTTTCATAGACTCAACTTGGGGCCCTGTCACACCTTGATGATTTAACCAGCGTGTGGCGACGTATGTGTCGATGCAACGCTTGTTCATCCCTTTTTCCGCTTGAATGATGCATAGGTGAGAATTAAGAGGCTTAAACAAAAAAACATCCCTGTGAAAACGGTCAGGTCCACGGACTGGACTGAAAATGAGTGACACCCTGAACTGATCGAGGCTGCTTTAACGCCCGACAGGAACGTCAGAAGACAAAGAAACGGGGGCTGGCTTGAGACTTTTGCACAGAGCCGTGGGTCTGTGCGTTTGCTGTGGTAACAGTTCGACCCAGATGTGGCCCACATCTGCAGTTTCCTCTGGCTTCGCCTCAGCCGCAGCTGCTCCTGATGTGAGCCAAATGTCAGGCGTGTGGACGCGATGTGTGTCCACATCGTGCGTGTCCCAGACACCCACGACGGAGCCACGAGGACCAGATCAGGCCGGGATGCGCCTGCGATTAGTGACAAAGAGAAATGAGCGTCTGGAGCTGTTGTTCCGCTCCGCTCTTCTTCAGATTCTCAACATTAGGCGTAAAAAGTGATGAGACGCTGAAGCTCAGACAGCCACGGCCGCTCCGCCTCTGTGGGCATCGCTGGCGATGTTCGCTGATCAGCGTTTGGCGGCGTGACAGCGGGAGGCTTTGCAGCGTCCGTCATCTGAGCCTCGGCATTGTTATCCCCGCAGAGAGGAGCGGCAGGAATGCTCGGTTGATGGTGTCACAGGGAGGGAGGGGGGGGGTCTATACTTAGAGGTCTGACAGCATGCTGCACCTGTCCTCCACCCGTCAGCATGCAGCTCACGCCTCTGACCATCACTCCACACCCGGGAGCCTTCTGAGGGAAAAGCTAAAGAGAAATAAAAACGCCAGAGCTGGTTTTGTTCACGCTTCCTGTAATGAAGCGGCCGTCACGCCCCGGCGAAAGATGAATTACGCAGCCACGTGTTCAGGAGGGAGGAAATAGATCCAAGTTTACACACAACCAGGCCAGGTCTGATCTCAGCCTGGACCTTCTGCTCCTCTTACATGAAGAAACCAAACATGACGTCACTCGATTTCTGCTGCAGGACAGGACGCAGGAGGCGGAGCTGAAGGTGTTGAAATGTTCACTGGGAGTGACCAGGATGGACAGGATTAGAAAGGAGTCCATCAGAGGGACAGCTCAGGCTGAGATGGTTTGGACATGTTCAGAGGAAGGATAGTGGACATATTGGACAAAGATGTTGAAGATGGAGCTGCCAGGCAGGAGGCGAAGAGGAAGACCAGAGAAGGTTGATGGATGTAGTGAAGGAGGACATGCAGAGGGTTGGTGTGAGGGAAGAGGATGCAAGGGATAGGGTGAGATGGAGGCAGATGATCCGCTGTGGAGACCCCTGACAGGAGAAGAAGAAGAGTGTCCACGTGAGAGTGCAGAGTGGACCCAACATGCAGGACTCCAACAGACCAGACAAGACGAGTAACTGAAGACGGGCGTTAAACACTCGCATGGGAGACAACGTCCAAAAGGTGATTAGGTCCAGGCCAGGGAGAGACAGGAGTAGGACTCTCACACATGCAGGAACAAACGAGACAGAGCATCAACACAGGTGACAACAACCAGGACGAGACGGATACCAAACAGGAGGACAGAGGACAGACCACACTGCAGGACAGTCGAGGGGGACAATTACAAAGACACAAAGAAAAGAAAACACAAGGGGAAATAAATAAACATAAACACGGCTACTCTAAACAAAAACACAAACAAAAAAAACAAAGGATGTAATAACATAATAAAACATAATAAAACATGACTCAACTAGATAAATAAATAAACAAACACAGGATGCCACGGCAGAACGTAAAACCAAGAACAAGAACCTGAGTACAAAAGGAACAAGGAGACAGAAGACAGGGGGACATGATGGAGACGTAGAGAGAACTAACAGACTCAACATGGGCTGGAGCTGAAGAACAGAACTAAAACATGAGGCCCTGGGAAATTAAAAAAGACCTAGAAATAAACAAAACTCACAAAACCCACATCACAACAGACTGTATATAAAAGATGGAGGTGGCTTTCAGGTCTGAGTCCTTCTCACAGAAGTCAGTTATGTTACATTCAGACGTGATGACATCCTGTTTGTAATATTAGCAGATATTAGCATGTGGATGTTTGTCTTAAAATAAGACGACATTGTGTCTTCATAATCTCTGAACAGACGTTAATATGGAGCTGGACCCTCTTTGCAGCTAGAACAGCTTCCACTCTTCTGGGAAGGCTTTCTATGACATGTTGGGGTGTCTGTGGGAGGTTTTGGCGTGGCTCACAGTCTCTGTTCTCGTTCTGAACTTTGACCTTTTAACCTGCTAACTGAGGCCTGTAGAGCTCTGCAGGAACATTTTGGACCACCTCGACAACGTAACGTTCACTGAACCACCGTGAGGAAACATCACGTGTGTTGGCGACCGTTTCCAGCCATGGACTCATTGGTTGATTTTCAGGTGCATTTGTGAAGCGTTAACATAAAGCGGATCACAGAGGAGTCAGACGACACTCTGGTGCAGACGCAGTAACCGGTTCGGTTTGCACGTGGGATGTGTTTACCATAAGTCATCTTGCAGTCATGCTTGAAGGTAAATGCGGCCATGCTTTCTAATCTGAGCACCGGTGCTATAAATGCATCATTAAACCCCCTGAGGAATAATAACTGGCAGTCAGCGGCGCAGTGTGAAGTCAGAATTAGAGGATTACTGTCACGCTAAAAGCTTCCCCATTAGCGGCATCAGACAGCACACCACTGTGAGTTACTGCAGCAGCAGCAGGTCAGTGAACGCCTCAAACCTCTGCTCCACCTCCACACCTGCCTGACCACACACCTGTGTCGCAGAACCACAGATGCCTTTTCTGGGTTTGATTCCCCATCTCTCCAGGCTGGGCTGGAGCCCTGGACCAGCAATTTAGTCTCTTGAGGACGTTCACGGGTGTGTGGGAGTTTGCCTACCAGCCTACACGTGCTTTGTGGATCTAGACAGATCATCTGAGCGTGTCCCTCAGGGCGTCCGGTGGCAGCTCATTTGGGAACATGAGGTGTCTGGGCCGTTGTTAAGCACCATTCATTCCCCTTACAACTGTAGTGAGAGCTTTGTTTGCATTAGCTGGTTGTTGGACTCGTGTCCAGTGGACGTTGGTCGGCGCTGCACTTCATGTTTGTTCAAAAGTTTTATGGACAGAATTTCATTTCATTTTGACCCCATCCTGATACAGCAGCAGAAATGCCAATAGGTCATTTGTTTAAAGAAGTTTGGTTGTTAATTTTCATCAAATATTTCTAATTATGAGTAAAATTTGACAAAATAGGCATTTAAAGGAAGTTTTTATGAAGGTTTAAGTGTTACAAATGACTGAACTACTTCCTCTTTCAGCTGCTCTTGTTAGGGGTCTCCACAGCAGATCATCTGCCTCCATCTCACCCTATCCCTCTTCCCTCACACCAACCCTCTGCATGTCCTCCTTCACTATATCCATGAATCTTCTCTGTGGTCTTCCTCTCCTCCTCCTGCCTGGCAGCTCCATCTTTAACATCCTTTGTCCAATATGTCCACTATCCCTCCTCTGAACATGTCCAAACCATCTCAGCCTGAGCTGTCCCTCTGATGGACTCATTTCTAATCCTGTCCATTCTGGTCACTCCCAGTGAACATCTCAACACCTTCAGCTCTGCCACCTCCAGCTCCACCTCCTGTCTTTTTGT
>VUQH01051270.1:0-13253 GCA_015106775.1 Etroplus canarensis | reverse complement strand
TTTGTTGCCTGGTCTTAGACTTCTCATGCTGTGCTAGACGAGCCTTCTCTGTGAATTCAAACACCTTTTTAAGAGTGTCCTCATCTAGGAGCATTGTAAGTCTCTGTCGGGAGAGTACCTGGATGATTGAGCATGCATCAAGATGCAAAAAAGTTACTTTCATGTCAAAGTGAAAATAGAGTCTTACAAACTAATGTAAATTAATTTAACAATAAATACATTAAATTATTAAATAAATATTTGCATAAATATTCACCCCCTTTAGGTCAGTATTTAGTAGATGCACCTTTGACTGCAATCACAGCACTGAGTCTGTGTGGACATGTATCAATCAGGGGGGCACATCTGGACACTGCCATTTTTCTCCGTTTTTCCTTGTAAAACAGATCAAGCTCTGTCAGGTTATGTAGGGATCTGTGTGAACAGCTCTTTTCAAGTCCAGCACCAAATTCTTGATTGGATTGGAGATCTCGGCTTTGACTTGGCAAATCCAGAACATTCATTGGCTGTATGCTTGGGGTCGTTATCTTGCTGGAAGATAGATAGATAGATAGATAGATAGATAGATAGATAGATAGATAGATAGATAGATAGATAGATAGATAGATAGATAGATAGATAAGATAGATAGGTAGGTGTTTTTTTAATTAATTGACAGTTTTAAAAATCTGTTTTCCCTTTGACATGACAGAACCTTTTTTTTTTGCAAATTCTTGCCAAAAAATGTCAAATTATATTGACCACGATTTCATTTATTAAAACAATGAAAGGGTGAAACATCCAAGGTGAATATTTTTATAGGCATTGTAAAAAAAATACTAAAGACTACACAATCAGTTGGCATTGATAAAGTCTTTTTACTGGTATCTTATAATGATAATCAATGACATCCTTTATTAAGGCAAAAAAGAAACATTTGAGAGGAACATGTTGATTGAGAGTTAGAGTTCTATTGAAACACAGCAGAAAGAACAAGCGAGCACCTCTGAAAACAATTGTTAAATCAGTAGCTTTCAAAGTGTCCAGTCACTGTTTGGAACATATAAAACTGCCTGCAGCCTCGAAACCCCTCAAAGGTGCCATCTTCCTCATCAAATGGCCGCTCTGCGTCACTCCCAGCAGCAAAAAATAAAGGCAATCACTACAGCACAGTGAACTGTGTGTTCACTCATCACCACCACTAAAGTAGCTGAAAAATAAAGTCACATCCAACAACAATTGCACTGAAGTTAACCCTCTGTGGTTGCAATTGTGGCTGGTGACAAACCCAGTTCTCACCCTAAACCTGACCCTAATAAAAACATTTACATTTTATTTTCATTAAATTGTTATCCACACTCTTGGTAATCAGGAAACCAACGCAGTCATTGTAATTAACACACATCAAAAACTATTTACATGTTTTTTCCACCAAAATATAGGGTTAGGGGTATGAATTTGGCAGTATCCCTGTAGTGTAGTGGTTTACACACTCACCTTACAAGAGAATGATCCCTGGTTTGATTCCAGGTGGGGACACAAGCCCCTCTCACCATGGAAGGTTGTATCTGGATGGGCATCTGGCATAAAACCTCTGCCAAATTGCAAATGTGGATTAATCTGCTGTGATGACCTCTTGGGGAGAATACAAGGGAGCAGCTGAAGGTACATGCGTGGGTATGAATTATTGGCAATGGTGACTTACACCTGACCTTAGAGGAGTTAAAGTCTTTAGAAGCTTCATCCCATCTTACTGTTTCTTTTCTGTTGCTGCCAGCTGTAGTATATCTGCAGGCAGCCAGGCAACAATTAAATATGCATTTTCACATTAGAAACAGGTGGGATCTATAACAGGGATAACAGGGACCTTTTCCTGCTGCTCACGCTGCCCTTCCTTGGTTGTTAGGTGTGCAGCTGCTCCCAGAACATATAGTCAGGGTTGTTAGGTTTTGGGATGGGTATTGGGGTGGCTCCCGGGCCCATGGGACCCTGTGGCTTTTGTTCCGCTCGGGCTTGGGGTGGCTGCCCTCTGGCTGGGCTGACTGGCTTGTGGCTCTGGCTCCCCGGCTTTCTCGCCCCTGGCTGCTTGGGCTCCTCTCAGGGCCTTCTGTATTCCTCCCTTGGAGTGGGGCAGGTGGCTACTCACCTGGTCCGGGTCGCCTCCTGCTTGCTGCTTGGGTCTAGCTGGTGTGGTTGCAGTTTCCCACCTTTATCATTATTATTAACTACATTTGGTGACAGACACACACCAGCTCTCATACTTACCCACTCACACATATAGACTTACACTAACATAGAACATTGATTGTCATTCTACACGTTTATTGAAAGTGTCTCTGTTGTACTGTACCTCGACTCGACTGTCTTGTTGTTTTTGTTGGTCCTCTTTATTTTTTCCTTCTCCTTTCCTCTCCTTGCTTCTTTCTCCATTTTCTGTCCACTCCACCTGTCAGGTCTGATAACTTCACATTATTTAACAATAAAGTATGTCACAAATTATACAATAAGAGGAGCTTGGTGAGCTAAACAGCAAATCTGTTCAGCTCAGGAAGGCATCAAGATTACTGTGTTGCAGGCCAAGTTCCTGGACGGCACAGGTATTAAAAAAGATCCAGGTGATCCTTTAGAACTCTGAGGCAATGGATTTTTTTTGTTAAATCGCTCTGAAATAAAAAAAAAGAAAGTATTTTTACACCAGATTACATGTAGAGTGCTTTTCATAGAGCCTGCAGTTTACTTCCAACTTATGACGAAAACGTACTTAGCCCTCTGTTTATCGTTAGGTTATAATAAACCATTGTAATCAAATATTCTTACTGAAGTTTTCCATGTTGTGATGTCTTCTTGTCCTCTCAGCTTCTTCCGCACTCAATCTGTGTTTGGAGCCGGTCAGGCAATGGTTCTTGTAAACACAATAGAGACTTTCACAAGACTATTTATATATGCAAGAAGAAATCATTTTTATTTATGCAGTGCTAACTCACAATAAAAGTTACCTCAAGATGCTTCACACAGTATTAGAGAGAAAACCCCAACAATCAGAAATCCCCTGTGAGCAGCACTTAATGACTGTGAGAAGGAAGAACTCCCTTTTAATAGAAAGTGACCTCCAGCAGAACAAGGCTCAGGGAGGGGCAACTAATGTTTTGAGTCATCTGGCCTCATAGATAAATATAGTATCATCTGCATAGCACTTAAAATTTACATGGTGTTTTCTAAAAATAGTGGATAAGGGAAGCATGTATAACATAAGGCATATTGGTCCCAGCACAGAACCCTGTGGGACTCCATGACTAACTTCGGTGTGATGAAGACTCGCTGTTTACATGTAATATATTCTGGTCTCTGCAGTAAAATGTTGTGGTCGACTGTCCTAAATGCTGCACTGAGGTCTAGAAGAACAAGCACAGCGAGGAGTCGACTGTCAGAAGCCATAAGAAGATCAATAGTAACCTTCACTAGTGCTGTTTCTGTGGTGTGATGAACTCTCAATCCTGACTTGAGCTCTTCAAACAAAACATTCCTCTGTCCATCACTTGATCACATACTGTATCTGTTCTGCAAAAACTAATTCAGGAATTTGTAAAATGAAAGTGTTACAGTTTATATGGCGGATTCAAAAGTGGACAAAACACAGGTGTTATGTAAAAGCTGGATCTATTGTAGAAATAAAGCTTTAAACAGTCAGTGGTCATTGAATTTTAGTCTTTTGTTCTGGTGCTGCATTCATGCATTCGTTCCAATTCCATGGTCCCACTGATGAGCATCCTTTTTAATTACAGTCCAGAGATTTCCATGAAGATGAGCACATGGATTCTAGTGAAAGTGGGTCAGGTAGTTATCCAGAGTTTCAGGTGAGAGCTTAGCTTGGATTCACATGGTGTGATTTGGCTTACGTGGTAATTCTAGAGGAGTAAACTACACATGGCTTCACAAGAAACACAACTTTAGATGGCCTAACTTAGTACAAGGTGTGTAGCTGAACGTTCCTGTAGAGTGTAGGTGAGACTGCACATGGTTAAGCCCAGACCCAACCCAGAGAAAGAGAGGAAAGACAGAGCATGAGAGAAGGAAGAAAAAAAACGGCGGAATCAGACCTGGAGGAAAGGAAGGTTGGAAACTGGTCTGTAATTAAAACAGCTGGATCAAGTGAGGACTTTTTAAGCAACAGTTATTTACAGCCATCTTCAAAGCCGGTGGTACATAGCCTGTTATTAAAGATAAATTGATTACAGTAAAATGTAATGGGTTTTTATTCAATTTTCTCCTTCAAAAACCATTGCTCATTATTAGTAGCAATTAAGATAATTAATCTCAGCTGATGTATTTATATAAAGTAAGTCATTCGTTCCAAAACAGCTGACCAGATCTTCACCATTGCAGGATTTATGAAAGGAACATGGGAGTTTGACCATCCAATCTACATGTGCTTTTAACGGGGGCCCCTAGGGCACCTGTGGGGTGTACTGCAGGAGTTTGGGGTTCTGGGTCTATTGTTATGGGTCACTGAGAGAGCTATGTCTCTCTGCTTGTTAAAAAGTTGAGCACGTTTGACTCTACCAGGGTTGCCCCTTGTCCCTTGTTTTGTTTTGTTTTTTTTTAATTTTCTTGGAAAGGATCTCAAGGTGTAACTGGGGTAATGAGGGTCTCTAATCTGGGAACCTCAGAATAGCAGCCCTGCTTTTTGCAGAAGATGTGGTTCCATTGGTTTCATCAGAGCTGAAAACAGCTGGAAACAGCTGGGATGAGAGTCAGCACCTACAAATCTAAGGCCATGGTTCTCTACCGGAAAAAGGTCCTTTTGGGTCGGGGTGAGGGAGGCTACCGGACTGCTGTGGTGAAGAGAAAGCCCAGCCAAAAAGTGAAGTTTTCCATTTACCAGTCCCTGTGCGTTCCAACCCTCACCCATGGTAGTGACTAGAGTATGGTCACAAAAGATTTGGAGCACTTTTGCAAAGAAGAGTGAGCAAATATTGCCAAGTCTCCTTCCAAAAAAAAAAATTCACGCAAAAGTATTAGTTTTAGGTTGGGCATACTTATGCAACCAGCTTATTGTACATTTTGTATTTTTTATATTTTTCTCCCTAATGCATTTGTTTTGCTTTTCAGTTGAACTGAAACAGGTTAAAGGTCACATTAAAGGTGGAAAAAGTTCAAAAATTATTTAGCATGGTCTTGTTTTTTTAATGTTAGAAAAACCTGGTATTTTAACAGGGGTTGGTAGTCTTTCTATATCCACTGTACAACACTTTGTGTCAGTCCATCAAGCATGTGGTGGGATTTCTGACATATTATCACCTTTCATCTGAAGTATGGAAAAAGATATCTCCTAGAAGCACAAGACAGAAAATCCACAGGATCCGTCCTGTGGGAGTCAGAAATTTCTGTATCAATTAACGAGCCTTTCAGAAGTATTTGAGATACTTCAGTCTGGATCAGAGTGATGGATGGACCGAAAGAGAGGCTCGCATTGCCATGCCTAGAGCCACGCTGCCAACATGTTTAGCAATATTGCTGTGAGCATATACCATCTGGGCTTTAGCATCGTAAAGGTGCAGTGTGGATCATTTTCAAACATCACTATATCACTGTCAAATTACAGCGCTATTCGGGTACAATTACTGTGAGAAAGTGGTGCCACGGTGGAGAAGATTTGTAGTTTCTTTCTCACACTGTATAGTATTGTCTACACTACTGTTTTCACAAATTATCACCACATCCTCTATAAAGCCTGTTTATGGGGTAGATACCAAGCCATAAATTTTACCACCTAACATTTCTCTGTGTTCCTGTATTCACCACTTGGCTTCATTTAAAGAAATTCTACTGAACTTAATAACCAGATCTGCAATACATTAAATGTATTAAAGAAATGCCATTAAACTTTATGACTAAGAAGGTGCTCTTAAAGTATCCAGTTTTATTTATTGTAGCAAGGCCCATTAGTTTGTTAGATACAGACACACAGACATGACTGATGAGTTATATTATGCAGGAATTGGTTCCATTCATTCATTCATTTAAATGCCTTGTCACTGTTTTTAAATAGAAAAAAAATTGTGCTATTTCACCATCTATAAGTGAGACATTCCAATTTTTTTTTGTTCATCTGGTGTAGCTTTCAAAAAACTTTTGAAGGAGCAGTGGATATCTGCAGGTGGTATTTACCACCCTCTGTGCAGGGAGATTTACAGGATACCAACTTAGAAAAGAGCCACAGACACATATCGGTGCAAAAGAGTTTTTCAGCCTGTCATGTAATTTGCAGTGTTTGCATGAAGAGAAGTTTGGTCCCAGACTTTAGGCTGCAAGTCTGGTATACCCACGCTCAGTGGCAAATTTATTAGGCACATTTTTCTAGTATTAGCTTAGACTCCCCCGTTTGCCTTCCAGACTGCCTTAATTCTTCATGGCTTAAATTCAACAAAGAGTTAGAAACAAGAAAAAAGATTCTACTGGCAAGTAGTCAAAAAAAGCCAATTTTAACCAAACAGCGAGCACAAAGTGCTTCGCAGGGGAAGTATGATGAATCTAGAAGCAAACACAGCCATGAAATGAAAATAAGGGATACACAGCAACAATGACCTGACAGCAACCTGCTACCACAGTTGCATGTTCTCCCTGTGCCTACATGGATTTCCTCCTCATGTTCCTGCTTCCTCCCATAGTCCAAACTCATGCACATTAGTTTAACAGGTGATTCTAAATTAGTCGTGGATAGGCTTGTAGTGTACAGTAAGTTTGCATAGGATTTTCTGCAGTCTTGTGAAAAATTATATACACCCCATGATTCAGTAGCTTGTAGAACCCTTATTAAATAAAAATAAAAACTGAAGTAATCACTTTGTGTATGACTTGATCAGGCTCTCACATTGGTTTAGAATTCATTGAATGTCATTGAAGTTTGCGGGCAGTCATTTATGCACAGCTCTTTTAAGGTCCCGCCACAGCATTTCAATTGGGTTGAGGTCTGGACTTCGACTGGGTCATTGCAACACCTTGATTCTTTTCTTTTTCAGCCACTCTGTTGTAGAGTTGCTTGGGGAATGGACTTGGGATCACTGTCATGTTGCATGACCCAAGCTTCAGCTGTTAGGCGGATGACTTCACATTTGAGTCTAGAATGTCTGAATTTGTTGGGATGTCCAACTGCTGGAAAGATTGTTGGATTGTGTTAACATACACCTGGATGCCCTAGACCAGCAGGGCATCTGATTAGCAGTGCCTGGCTGCTGCTTATCCTATCAATTCCAATGGGAAAGTCCTATATAAATGTAAGCACATTACAAAGAGGGCATAAACACAGACTGCATACACAGAAGGACAAAAGGTTAATAGGGAATGTGTGAACTTAATTAGATACTAAAGAGTGCATGAAAAAGAACAAAGGAGGGAGAAAACCATGAGTGTATCTGTCCTTCAAAATATTACAAAAAGTAAACTGAAAGATGGATCAGGACCAATTGGCAGAGAGACACAGAGAGAGGAACACAGCAGCCACATGAAAAAGGAGCACACTTAGTAAAACAAGAACTGAGGATAACAATAAAAATCCAAAATTAAACCCACAGAGGAAAGGGAAAAATTAAGGACAATAACAGCAGGAAGGAAATTTCAGAGGCCTGTCTTTTATTCTCCAAGGGGTCGCCACAGCAGATAGATCCACATATGTAATTTGGCTTCCTGTTGCAATCCTCCCATTCCTCCCGTTCGTGGGCTTGGGACCGGGCTTGGGTCCTCAGTTAACCAGGGATGGTGAAACTGGTGTGTTGGAGGCAAAGCCTTTTAGGACCCACTGTTGACAAACCTAGAAATGAATAATGTGACTATGCCGTCTTTAAAGGACATTTCCATACTTTTTTGTTTGTTTGTTTGTTTGTTTAAGCACAAAAATCTGCCGTTTGGACCAAACTAAGTTTTCATGTTTAACAGGTGATATAATGCCTGAGACTGACACTTCAAAGACAGCGGACAAATTTAAGTGACTACTCCAGTGCTGGTTCAAACCACCAAAGATATTAAATTGTTTGGACAATGTTTCTGTTGTCATTGTTCTTCCCACAGACTATTATGTGATTTGAGGATTTTCCATAATACAACTAAAGCATACAGTTTATAATATCTAAGCTAAAGTAGTTTGTAAAAGTATTCATCTCCTTTGGTATTTTTCCTATTTTTTGCATAACAGTCTGTTATCTGAATTGTTATTTTTTCATTTTATACAAAAATTTTACAAAAAATAATCCAAATGGGTGAACTAAAATGAGGGGATGTCTCTATGAGTGTGGCACAACCCGCTTGGGGTCATTAACCTGCTGGAAAGTGAAACTCAATCCTAGTCCCAAATCCCTGGAAGACTGAAACAGATTTTCCTCAAGAGTTTCCCTGGATTTAGCCCCATCCATCATTCCTTTAATACTGACCAGCTTTCCAGTCCCTTCCCATGAAAAACATCCCCACAGCATGATGCTGTCACCACTATGCTTCTCTGTGGGGATGGTGTTCTTGGGCTGAAGAAAGGTGTTCGGTTGGTGCCAGATATAATGCTTTCCTTGGCGGCCACAAAGTTAAATTTGTGTCTCATTTGATCAGAGGACCTTCTTCCACACGTTTGGGGAGTCTCCCATAAGCCTTCTGGTCAAGTCTAAATGTGCTTTCTTATATTTTTCAGTAAGCAATGACATTTTTTCTGGCCACTTTTCTGTAAAGCCCAGCTTTGTGGAGTGTATGACTCATAGAAGTCCTATGGACAGATACAGCAGTCACTGTTCTGGAGCCTTCCAGCACCTTTAGGATTACCTTTGGTCTCTTTGTTGCCTCTCTCATTAAAGCCCTCCTTGCCCAACCTCTGAGTTTTGGTGATGGGCCTCTCTAAGCAGGTTTGTTGTTGTGGTGCCATATTCCATCCCTTTGTAATTTAATGATGCTCCAGCGGCTCTTCAAAGTTTCAGATATTTCTTTGTAACCCAACCCTGATTTGTACTTCTCCACAACTTTGTCCCTGAGCTGTTTGGAGAGCTCTTTGGTCTTCATGGTGTGTCTCTTGATTAGTGGTGTTGCAGACTCTGGGGTTTTTCAGAACATATATATATATATATATACATATATATACATAGATCATGTGGCACTTAGATTGCACACATGTGGACTTTATTTAAGTAATTATCTGGCTTCTGGAGATAATTCCAGATCTTATTTAGAGGCTTCATAGCAAAGGAGGTGAATACTTATACATGCACCACTGTTATTTTTTCCATTTCTATTCAGCAGTTTGGACTAGTTTATGTAAAAATAATTTTGTGAATGATTTTGAAAGCCACTGTTGTCTTCTATTGCTATGCATCAGTATGTTGGACAAGCAATGACAACAAGAACCTTCTCTAAACAGTTTATTAACTTCCGTAATGTTACGAAAAGTCCATGGCCGCTGTCGCAGCAGTCTCAGACGTGTGTCATGCATCAGTGTGAGGCATGAGGAGAGAAAGCAGGACAGCAGGAGAGAAGTGAACATAAATTGAGCTTTATTAAAGCTGAGAAGTCCATTAACAACACCAAAGTCCATAAATCACTTAGGCAGAGCAGGTATCACAGGGAGCAGGAGCACACACTGAAAGAGAGATGATGCGACAATGGACTGAGGAGAGCCAGGGGTACAAATAGACTTAGACTGATGACAAGGGAGGAGAGGAGCACTACTGGCAACAATCAGGGAATCAGGGGAGACGTCAGGAAGCGAAATTAACTACAAAGCACGGCGGAGGGAAAATAACAAAATAAGACAGGAAATGCACAGTGACAAAACTAGGCACAGAGACTCAATGGCAACATGTAGGAAAAAACATATAGGGAAGGCTGGGATAATGAAACCAAAACATAAAGCACTGGATTACGACAATATACCCATGAAACTAGAACCTAAATACATAAAGAGATCTGCTGTGTGTTGTGGATGCAAAAGTGTGTATTTATAACTACTAAAAAAAAGAATGTTGGCTTGTAATTTTCCCTTTTCAGGGATTGATGAAGTATTTTCTCTCTTTCTTTCTTTCTTTCTTTCTTTCAAAGAGGAAACCAGATAAAACTTAAACATTCTAGAAACTAACAAAGAACTCGAACTGGGTTTCTTGGCAGTGGGTTCTGTTTACCCAGTTAACCAAGACCCCCATTAATCTCGAAGACCAGAACTAGGAGTATACTAGCTCATGACCCTCAAGCTAGGCTTGTGTTTCCTTCTGGTTACAAGCCAGCATGTCAGATGAGTGTGCGAACCACGGCACCAAGGATAGTAACAGTAGAACCATGGGTAATACAGAGTCCGGCCGTCTGTCTGTCTTTCGTCTACCACTTTTCTGGCAGCAGTTCAAGCAGAGAAGCCCTTAACTTTCCTCTCCCCAGCCACGTCCTTCAGCTCTTCAAGGGGGACAGCATGGCATTTCCGGGCCAGCTGAGAGACATAGTCTCTCCAGCGTGTCCTGGGTCTTCCCCGGGGTCTCCTCCCAGAGGGACGTGCCCAAAACATCTCAAGTGAGAGGCGTCCAGGAGGCATCCTGATCAGATGCTCAAACCACCTCAACTGGCTCCTTTCAATGTGGAGGAGCAGCAGCTCCACTCTGAGCCTCTCCTGGATGACTGAATTCCTCACCCTATTTCTAAGGGTGAGTTCAGCAGCCCTGTGGAGAAAGCTCATTTTGGCCAAGCCACCCTTTATCCGCTGAGTTTTATTGACCCAACCTTGGAGGTACTGATTCTCATCCCGGGTGCTGCACACTCAGTAACAAACCTTCCCAGCAAGGCTGGGACAGCCTAGAAATCCTGTCTATAAAAATTATGAACAGGATCGGTGACAAAGGGCAGCCCTGTGGGAGTCCAGCTCTCACTGGGAATGAGTTTGACTGGTTGTTGGCAATACGAACCGAACTTTTGTGATGGTCGTATAGAGACCAGTTTGCTCGTAGCAATGGGCCCGATACTCCATACTCCCGAAGCACCCCTCTACAAGAAACCATGAGGGCTGATGCTTTGTCAAAGTCCACAAAACACATACAGAGAACATGAAACTATATTTTGTAATAGCAGCATGCACAAATGACCAGTGGGGTCAAGGCCTTCTTCTGTGCCTCAGGGTGGTAGTGCTTACTGGCCCAGAAGGACTTACCTAACAAATTACTTGCCAATGAAATGAAAAGTTTCAATGAGAATGAAGCCTTGAGAGAACAGATTTTTTTTGCACCACCACAAGGTTGTCATTTCTGTCTTTGTACTGAAAACTAATGACTCTGATAAATGACATTAAACAAACTGCCTGAGTCCACACAAATTAGAGGGTGTAATAGCAAGACAGTTAGGGAATAATACTTTCATTGCATGCTAGACACAGAAGTGATACATATTTGAGACACCTCTTTTTTTCATGTGTTAATTCTGACTTTTCCTCTCGTTACAAATGCAAAAGCAACAAGCATTACCTGGCCTTTTCACCAATGGACAATAATAACACCACCAGAAATTTGTGAGTCATTGAAAGCTCACTTCCTCAAACCGGTAATAATCGTTTTGAGTTTATTATTAGCCCCCTGAAATTACAGTATTTCTCAGCATGAAAAGATTTAGAGAATGCTGAAACAGGAACTGGATGTGCGTAATTTTCAAATGCGTTCTCTGTCACATGCAGGTGCCATATTTACACATCAAATTGCATGCTGATTCTGAAAATGGATTGAATTTCTAAATGTATCAGAGAACAGCGGCACAAGGGTATGCCTGTCGAGTTTCTGCCGTAGGAGATAAAAATAAGCCATGATGGTGAAAAAAAAACAGTGTTGACTCATCATGCCTACTGCACACTACGCTTTTGTGCAGTAATATTAAAAGAATCACTCACAGAATGCTGGTGCAGTACTTCAGCTCTACAGAAAGTCCAGTTTACATCGACACATAACTTCAGTTGTGATGTTTCTGATGTTTTCACGACGATCACTGACATATTTAGCAAGTTCTCACGTGCTACATTGGCAGGGAATGTTGTAAGCTTTTACGATTGTTGCTTCTTCAGTGAACAGATCTTGAACTTTGATCTAATCAAATCTGCCAGCAGTGGAAGAATGCTTTAGAAGTTTAATAAGTTGGATGGAATTTTGGAACAGACTTTGGCGTTGAACCTAAATTGCAGCGAAGCAATGTTTCTTGATAATTAGCCTTTTTATGCCTCGAAATATCAAAATATTTTTTCAAAAATAAGACCAGTGTAGAAAACAATGGGCAAAATTTTTTAGGGTTAAATTTTTTGAATAATTTATATTTTATTATTGGCTCATTGCACCTGTTGATAGTTTTAATTTAAATATATATTGCTGGGTAGCTTGAGCATCAACATAATTTATCTGCAAAATGATAAGTAACATTAAAATGAACAGTATGGAGTACAAATATTTGTATTCAAAATGAAGAGCATTCAAAGTAGAAGCAGAAAGTAGCATAGCATAGAAATACTTCAAGTAGTACATTAAAAAGCAAAGTACATTGAATCTGTGCTTTAGTAAAGTCCTCAGGTTCCTGCTTGGCTCGTCCATGCTCTCACCCAGTGGTGTTGGGCATGGTAAGATTAACAGTACTCTAGTCCAATGGCATTTGTGAGGAGGCCCGAGGTGGCCAATCCTATTTAAGGGGAGGCCAGTGCCACCCCATGCCACCACTCTAGACACGCCCTGCATCATCGGAGCTTGCTGGTGGTGGTGCTGGATCCTAGATAATTTTTTCTACGCTTAATTACTGTGACGAGTAAAAAAAAATTATAATATTCTTGAGGTCCATGCATCCATCCATTCTTGCGTCCGTCCATCTGTCCTAACAAAATTTACCACAAATTTTCCCCTTTTCTGACAGCTGTGAATGGAAACACGCAGTCATGGAGGATGATGCTACCATGTGTCTGTTATATTGCATGAAAGAACACTGTTTATTCCATTGTTTTGCCAATGTATAACTCTTCTTCTTCTTCTTCTTCTTCTTCTTCTTCTGGCTGCTCCCAGTAGGGGTCACCTCAGCAGATCATCTGCCTCCATCTCACCCTATCTCTTGCATCCTCTTCCCTCACACCAACCCTCTGCATGTCCTCCTTCACTACATCCATCAACCTTCTCTGTGGTCTTCCTCTTCTCCTCCTGCCTGGCAGCTCCATCTTCAACATCCTTCGTCCAATATATCCACTATCCCTCCTCTGAACATGTCCAAACCATCTCAGCCTTGCCTCTCTGACTTTATCTCCAAACTTCTCA
>VUQH01051269.1:7407-37669 GCA_015106775.1 Etroplus canarensis | reverse complement strand
CCCCCCCACTAGAATCCCGTCCACCTGTGTCATCCTTGCACAGGGTCCGTGACCCTGGCGTCATCAACCAAGGCCGCGTGCCTTCTTTCTCTCGTGTTAATGTTAAATCTTTAATTTGAATTTATAAACCCCTGGACTTTAATAGCCGGTGTCTGCTTCAATAACATTTCTGTTCATGTTTAACAGTTTATGTACATTAAAAATACATCACAAGTGTGTGTTTGGGGATCATCATCTTCTTTTGGCTGC
Source organism: Etroplus canarensis (assembly GCA_015106775.1). Classification (NCBI taxonomy): domain Eukaryota; kingdom Metazoa; phylum Chordata; class Actinopteri; order Cichliformes; family Cichlidae; genus Etroplus; species Etroplus canarensis. The sequence goes on along the minus strand of VUQH01051269.1, from coordinate 37,420 downwards.
TCCCTTTTGGGGTTGCCACAGCAGATCAACTACTTCCATCTCACCCTATCCTTTGCATCCTCTTCTGTCACACCAACCTTCTGCACATCCTCCTCCACTACATCCCAAATCTCAGCATCTTCAACTTTGGCTCTTCTGTTTTTTCCATCACCAACGTCTCCAAACTATGCATCACAGCAGGTCTAACTACCGTCTTCCTTCTGTCAGAAAGAACCCCTGACCCTTATCTCCACCCACTCCACCCTACCCTGCCTGCGCTCTCTTCTTCACCTCTCTTGTCCTTTACTTTGGATGTTTGATCCCAGGTATTAAAATTTCACCACCAAACCTACCTCCCTCTCATTTACACACATGTACTCTGTCTTGCTTCTACTGACTTTCGTTCCTCGTCTCTCCAGTGCATATCTCCACGTCTCCAGGCTGTGTTTCACGTGCTCCCTACTCTCACTACAGATCACAATGTCATTTGCAAACATCTTAGTCCACAGAGACTTCTGCCTGACTTCATCTCTAACCCTAACCAATTGCAAATAAGAAGCGGCTCAGAGCTGATCCTTGATGTAATCCTTCTTCCATCTTAAACCTGTCACTTCTACCGCAGACTTCTGTCTCGTTGTCCTCTTAAGTGTCCTGCACCACCCTCACATACTTCTCTGTCACCCTTGCTTCCGCATACAGTACCATAGTTCCTCTTCTGGCACCCCATCGTATGCTTTCTCTAGAGCCACAAAGACACTGCAACTCCTTCTGACCTTCTCTATACTTCAAAGCAAACACTGCATCTGTAGTGCTTTTTCTCAGTATGAAGCCACACTGCTGCTCGCTGATGGTCACTTCTCTTCTTAACCTAACTTCAACAACCCTTTCCCATACGTTCATGGTATGGCCTGTCAACTTGATCCCTCTGTAGTTACTGCAGCTCTGCACATCAATACACAATATGTCTGAGGATGATTTTAAGCAATAATGAAGTACTCAGCTACGTTATTACAGCAGGCTGAAAACTATAAGCCGTGTGCTACCTTAAGATTAGTAAGAACCTAGCAAAACTGCTTCTAAACTCAAAAACAAAGATGATGGTTATCAACCTGCCTATATGCACCCAAAGGTAGAAGGAGAGGTTGTGTAGCAGTTGCTGACTGAGATCACAATACTGTATGCATGTGTTTGTGTGCCTCTGTCTGGCAGGAATAATGATTCACTGGCCATTACACTCATAATTCATATTTCTATTTTTGTCTTTTTAAAATTATTTTATAAATAATTGCTGAAGGAAAAAAGACGTGCCTGTGTTGGAAGCAATTCAGTCATTTCATAAGTCCTCCGCTTCTTTTCTGTTTTTCTTAGGGGTGGGGGACAAATACATGCGGTCCATATAATGACAGGGAATTTGTCCCCTGCGTCTTCCATGAAATCTAAGCCCAAGTTGAGGCCAAAAGTATTTCCATTGCCACAAACATGCATAAAGCACTCACTTAACAGAAGTTGGATCACACATTTCAAGTCATCATCAGATTTTGTTGTCAACATTAAGTGATGGCCAGATAAACCGCTTCTATATATTCCAGCAACCTGTCAACACATGCGGGCCACATTTTAAAAAAAATATGTTTTATTCCCACTAATTAAATCAACCAAACATAAAATCACGCCTTTAAATGTGTGTCTTCTGTAGTTGATGGAAAACAGATAAAAACCACTTCCAGGCTTTAGCACTTACATCCTACTCTTTTGCCAAGCAGTGCTTAATGAAGATAAGGGAGTATGAAGTATAAGCAACAATTAGGCCTTCCAAAGGGACTGAAATGTAGCAAAATGTTAACAGCTATATGAAGAGATGAAACATGACTCTTTCTGTGCTGAATGAAAGTCGTGGCTTAATCGTTTAAGACTTTATCTGTCCTTCTGATCTAAAGCTCTGCTGCTTGTAACTAATCTGCTGCACGTAATGTCTAATAGTCAGAATCCAGGCATCTGAGCAAGATTAGAGAAATGTGAGCAAAAGAAAGGGGAAAACTGTACATAAAGCTTTTCTGACACTGAGGGGGAACATCTGCATATGTGAAAAAAGACATTATAAAGAAAAAAAAAACATGGGTCCAGATTATTTGAAGTGATGCCACTGGAATTAGTGTTGGTTGGCTAAGGAAGTAAGGGTGATGCTAACTCTTCATCCCACTTGAGAACAGGGGCGCTGAGCTACATTAGCCGCTGCAGTTTGATGACACATCCCAATGTGCAAACCATCGAGGGTCATGTTTCAGTGTGGGTAATGCAGGTGGCAGGTTCTGACAACAATGAAGAGTGAAGGGGATCTATTGTTCTCGTGCATCCATTTTAAAACAGCTTGATAACAGCATTATAGCACTGCAACTGTAAATGTGAAATACTTTTAAAATGAACTTTAAGTGTCCTTTCAAGATAAACTACCCTTAAAGCCTCTCTCTTTCATAATAATTTCCACACCTCTGAAAGATTAGATAACATACAGCGCAGGAGTATGTTTAAGATTAAAGCATTTGACTAAGTTATTGACTTTAGCATTACCGCTTGAAGATGATTAAAACCCAAAGCAAACCACTCATGTCTTCATGGGAACTGCATGACTACACACATCATACAAGAATTTTACACTTCTCCTTTACAAGTGTAGTATTTTTTGTATTTCCTGTCTCTTTTTCAAACAAGTGTGTAATAAAACAACTCTTGATATTTCATACTGAAAACTCTTCCACTTCATTTAACATATTTTAACTGTGCTGGCTTTCTCCTTTTACTCTCTCCACTCCCTCCTTTCAATCTCCTCCACACTGTGGTAATGCAATACAGGTGTGGTGTACGCACCGAGCCCGAGTCCGGTTCAAATGTAGCCCTAATTCAAACCAGATTCTTCCGTCGCATTACTTGTTGTTACACTTTGCCTAGTATCGTATTGCTGCCAAATTCAGTCAACAGATTTACATAATTATGGGAAAGGCTGTGTGAGATGAATGGGAAATTCAGTTAGGGAGACCACCGGTGACAAGAGACCAATGTTAGTCTCCTCTGAGTCCAATCATGGCGAGGATGCTTTGAGCTGGGTACTGCCATGCCTATAGTGTTCACAAGTGTGTGTGTGTGTGTGTGTGTGTGTGTGTGTGTACTGGTCACTATAGGAGGTCAATGAGTCTGATGTGCTACAGTGACACCTATTGGAAGTGCCACCCTCCTTGAAGGTTGCTCTGGTCCTCCAGGCTAATGACCCTTGTCACTGTAACACTAGAGCCAAACTGAGTAACCCAACACCCACACATGCTGGCTCTCTTTGTGAAGTCACAACGCTGAGTTCAACTTCCTGTTAGCAGTACTGGCATGTAAGGATGTCATCAATCCTCCTCAGCAGCTCTCACAAGGACTCCCCGTGTTTGGATGAGGCACACCTAGCAGAATATGGTAATTCACTACTTTGTAGATTCTAGTACAAAGCATACAGAGCTTGTTCTTCCGGGAAGCCACAAACATCTGTGGTCTGAACAATGCCTGGTGCCAAAAGGGCGAAGGGCACAGGAGGTGTGATGAATAACTGAAGGGAAATGGAGGATAATCAGAGCTCAGCTCACATCCACTGTAGGGGGAATGATCCATTAATGGAGGACAGTTCTCCTGAATAAACACGACAAACTTTTCTCTAACTGCAGTAAGCCAGATACACTCATGAAAATGTAGTACTTTAAGTTTAGCTGGAGTCTGATCACACTCATTTTATTACTTGGAATTAAAGTGTTGCGGTATTTTACAAGGGAAATATTTTTTTTTTTATACACGTGTTTCCACAAGGCCCCTCGGAAAATAGCAGACCAGAGGATGAATATATGGTTTGTGGGCAGGTGCTTATCCGAGCTTCACGCTGCCCACATGTTCTCTCCAAGTCTTTAACTTCTTGTGAATAGGGCATATTATTTTCTTTTCGTTTTCTCTTTATTTTGTGGATGCCTTTACGACTGAAATTTTCTATTAATTTTACCGCTAGATCGGAGGTCACGGGGAGAGCCCAGGCTGGAAAACTGTGTGCACTTCTCCTCATCTGTTCCAGTTACCGACTTTGAAACGTATTGCTTTCAGAGTGGTGGTTGCTGAGAGCTACTTATCCAAATGTCTGCTTAGTTTAACAGTCTATTTTTAAGTCCAAAGCATGAGTGAACCATGACAAGACCTGAAGACTGAATCATAACTCATGTGGGCTTTGGTTTGGTTGTTCTAACTACAGTGTTTCACACTACATAAAAGCAGCAAACATTTGCATCTGGCAGATAATGTTAAAACCTCTTTCAGCCTACGTCACTGAAACAGTTTGTCAAGTATGAATACAACCTTGATGACAGTAAAATGATCATGTCTGGGCTCCAGTACAGCTGACTGGCCAAGTACATGCCCTATCAAAACAGTAACGAGAAAGCCAAAGATTAAATCTCAGAACTTCAATATTTCAGAGAGTTCAAAGGGATTTGCGGCCTGATCTCATTGCTATTTTACCAGGATCAAATATGCTGTGTTGAACTGCCCTGTGAAGCAATTTGGGTTGGTGGGGATAAATGGGGAAGCGAGAGGTCTTTCATATATTCACATAAAGGATTTAGCAATGTGCATAACATGCAATAAACAATGGTGGGCAAATGTATTAAGCCACCCCTCATTTATTTATATTTTGTTAGGAAAATAGGAAATAGGTGCAACGATTTATTTAAATATGCAACCATAAATGGAAATACAGTGCATAAGGCAAAAACAGAGTTTGTACAAGTCTAATGAGCAGGAAAAGTCAATATTTGGTATGACTACTTTTATTCTTCAACACAGCCTGAACTCTCTTGGCCAGGCTTTCTTGTCATTAAGTAGTCTTCAGGAATAGTTCTCCAGGCTTCTTAAAGGACATTCCAAAGCTCTTCTTTCTTCTCTTGCTGTCTGCCTTTTGTTCTGTTCTCTATCACACACTGTTTCAAAAATGTTAAGGTCTGGGCTCTGAAGAGGCCAATCCATGACTGACAGTGTTCTATTGTGCATTTTTCTATCCAGGTAGGCTTTTTTGGTACTGCTAGTGTGCTAGGGATAATTTTTATGCTGAAAAATAAAGCGGTTGTCAATCAAACAGTTTCCAGATGGTATTTCATGATGGATCAAAATCTTTCTGTGTACATAATTTCATCACCCAACGCCACTGGCTGAAATGGCTCCCTGAACTGACCTGGCTTCCTTTAGAATGTCTTCTTGAGAGCCACCCTTCCATTGACACCATTTCTGATGAGGCTAAACAGTATATGGGTAAACTGGGGCCGGGTGCTTCTTTCATGTCCTGTGTCAGGGCTTTGCTGGAAATTTTCCTGTTTCTTAGGGACATGACTTTCAGAGACTGTTCATCTGCTGTAGTTTATTAGGCCTAACACTTCTTTTGTCCTCCACTTGTCTAGTGTTCTTAAATTTTTTTTAAGGACACACTGCACACCGTGCTGCGACATGCCAAGTTCTCAGCTAATAGCTTTATGAGAATCATCTTGTTGGTTCAAACATACCATTTCGTGCCTGTCTGTTATCTTGGGCGTTTCTCATAGTTTCAACTAAAGAAACCGCGTGTTTTTGTGACAGTCTGCTAGTAACAAAGTGCCTGAAGATACCATTTAAAACTGGTTCTTTGCTAAGTTGTTTGGTATATGTAGACACAATACTGGTTCATCCATTGTGGTTGGTGCCTTTGTTATGCTTGGGTTAGGATTGGGTCAGTGTTAAGAGCCTTAACAAGCAGAAAAAAAAAAACCATTCCTGTAAAAAATGGTCAAGTACAAGGACTGGACTGAAAATGAGTGATAAAGCAGCCAATGTCCAAAGAAAAACTTTAAAAGATCTTCAGAATGCCTGGAGAACTACTGCTCAAGACCACTTTAAACAATGACAAGAAAGTCTGGCTCCTTGGATACAAAATATAAAGAAATGAGGGGTGGCTCGGAACTTTTGCACTTAGATTTTAATCAAAAAAAATTGTGGGTTTTTTTGCATGTACTTGTGTGCGAGACAGATAAAGTCATCAAGCTATGGTAATAACCATTAAGAACATCATCAGGCACCCTTGTCATAAGCTTACAGCTCAACTTAGCTTGAATTCTCGCAGAACAAACCAGATTGCTGTCAGCCTTCCAAGAGCCACTGGCAAAGACAGGTCACATTATACTTCAGAGAGAACTCATATTTAAGTATTTAAAAAGTACAGCCTATGTAAAAGATACTTTAAATGCAGCATTTCATACTGATTGTAATCACACTTGGGAGGTATTAAAGACCGATTTGTGTTAATGTAATTTGGGATTTAAATGATGAGATGACTAACAGGAGAGAAATAACAGACACAGAGCCTTGAATTTCTTCATGTGATGGTTTCCAGTCGCAAACCCAAAGTCACAAACATGACTGTAAACAAATTATGCTGTAAAAGACAGTTCAGCAAATACAGTAGTGCATGACAGTAATTTTTTGAGAAGAGAAATAAACATGGTCAAAAGAAAACTTTTGGCCTTGTTTTTGACTGGTTCCAAGTATCAAATTAAAACCTGCCATTGATATGGGAAGAGCACCGGCTTTGTCCGGTTTATTTTGGAGAGCCCGAAGCATTCCCTGATCATCTGGGTTTGTTCAACTGTAACCCTGCATAGTGTTAGGGATGTTAAAACATTTTTTTTCCTTAACACTGCCAAAGGGTTGTAGTGTTTGGATATGAAACAGCTATAGTGCAATACAGAATAGATTTTTTCATAATGAATGGCTGATTAGAACTGGAGACTGGGCTTTGGAATTCACAACAGACTGTAAAGAATCCCCAGTCCACAATATCTGACTATAGCTAGAAAGTAATGCAGTACTCAAGGTCAAAACCTGGAGTGTTTTGATGCATCATTTGCTTTAAATCAGATAAGGAGGTGTAATCTGGGATTAGAGTGGCTCGTTCATTATGTTCCCCATCCAGAATTCAACCTGCTCAAATGTGTGTTTAATAAAAACAGTTCACAGCTCTTTATTCGCCAATGACACTATGATTACATTAATTTACTCAACTTCCTCTGCAGCTGCTGCCAACCTCCATGTTCTAAAACCAGACAAAAAAATGCATAACACTTCATACCTTCTAAATTTAATCTCTATAGAGTGAAAGCAGCCCATAACACAGCTTTCCCAAATACAGATCTCACTCACAGAAACGGAAATATGAGGTTTCTTAATAAATAAATGAACACTTAAAAAGGTTACATGAATTGTTTTTTTAAGATATGACCTAATTCTCAATCAACCAAATCTGATTGGGATTTAAACAGAGGAGGCAGAGACAGAACAATGAACAAGAAACAAACAGCCATTGTGCAGTCAAGTTTTACCCCCTCCCCACACTTCTGGAGGCCAACTATGTAGATTGTTCCATTAATTCAGCATGAGGAAAACGTGTGAGGTTGCTTGTGTGGTTTCTAACTCTATAATAAACTGGAAGAATGCCACTGCTGAGCTAAACTGAACTGAAGGTTAGAGTGAAATGTGGGTCAATCGAGCCTTCATGTACCGTCTCTCATCAGAAACTGACAAAGCAAGAAGAAAATCTATCTGATGATATTTGACAAAATAAAATCAAAGTCAGGTGAAACAACTCAGACTGAATAACCCAAAACAGCTGTTTGTCAGCTGATCATTAATAATAACAGATCAGAGTTATGACCTGTCAACTTTCTGATCATAACTCTGGGTTCTACAGACAGCCAATAGCCGAGGCCATCAGGTGGAGTTGGGCAGTCTTTGTCAATGAGGACTGAGGAGGTGCGTTTTGATGGCGCTGCTGACAGGTGAACTTCTCTGGCTACTAAAGAGCAATACCCTCCAGCTCTGAGGAATAACTCTAACCTGTTTCACTCTGACTGCTGTACTGCTTGTGAGGCTAAGGCTCCATACACATAAAAGCCAAACACGTGTTAGAACAGGATTACGGCATGTGTATTTGTGTTTATATTTGTAGTTTGATACATACGTAGCTAAGGCAGGGCACAGTTTCTGTGGACAGCAACTTAATTGCTCCTAGAGGCACGAGCCAACAACTTGGCTGAGACGTGTTTTAACTTTAGAAAAAGGGGGTCCGTTTCCATGGGGACAACAGCAGCGTTGGCAGTAGTAAGTCCACTAAAATTTTAGAGATGCCTGCTTGGCGTCATAATGGGTGAGTAACAACCTCGAGTGCAACAACAAACAAAACAGTTGATATGCAATCAAACTGAATCTGAATATATGAGCTTACGTAGAAGCAGAGACATTATATGTGACACACATGGCAAAGAGCCCTCAGGAGAAATATGGAGGAAAACGGCTGCCAAAGAGCCAATCAACAGTCGAATTACGAAATATATTAGGCAAATATGCTGCTGAAAAGCACTTCAACTGTGTGGTAGCAGGCACATCTACTTGCTATAGTAGTAAAGATGTAGGCAATCAAACTTCTCTGTTTCTTCACTAACCATATCCAAAGTTGTTAGTCTGGGCTGTTGTAACTGGGATAGGCAACAATTTAATGTTGTACATGATTAATGAATCACTATCCACCTGCTGTTATGCATATCACTCATTTGATGATGGCTCACACAAAACATATGGGCTGTGTATGTGAAGGTTAGAGAGAGAAACGCATGGAAACTCATTTACTTCCATGAAGAGAGCTTGCTGTGTGTATATAAAATAGTGGGAGAGCATCAAACTATAGCTTTATTTGCGTGCAGCAAAGAATGATTAGCCTGCCTTCATTATTAGACATAGGTGGATGGAAACTAGCTGAATAGGTAAAACACTATTAAGTCATAACACAAGTCAGGTCTTGTTCTTTAATCCTATTTTAACTTGAGGGTTTTTTTGTTTGTGAAAACAGTTAAGAAGAACAGAAGACTAAGTAGGTACATTAGCTGTAGGTTCTGCCTTTAAAATATCAGTGGTGTAGCAGCTCATCTTGCTCACAATCCATTATAATTCACAGGTTACTGTAATGTGTGACATACAGAAAGAAAGACACAAACACTTATTTTATGATCATTACAATCTAGACCAATATTATTAGGAGCAGTGTTTCTTGTAAAAATGGAAGCATGCCCATAAAACAACAAATATGACTATGACTGTGACCTCGAGCACAATTAGGGTGAAGACCCGTTAGGTGATCATTGTGTGCAAGTTTGATGAAATTCCAACCAATACTGTAGGAGGAGTAGTGATTTTTGTGAATTGTGGAAAGATGGACACCTTGGCTAGATGAGCTGAAAACCCCAGGCCCATAGGTTCAGTCAGGGGTCAAATAATCAAACAAGCAAGCAGATTTATAATACACTGGGAAAACCATGCTTTTGTTCGGTGGTCATTTTGATCATGCTGGATCATGGTACTAGTCTGAGTTATTAATGAAGCCAGAATCTATTGTACCTTTGTGTAGTAGACGAACTGTGAGAGGAAAACCGTTTCAGATTTGACCGATTACTTCACAGATGCACTGTTGTCCTTGGGGTTGTTGAAAATGAATTCATATCCCTCTTCCAAACTATTTAAAAAGGGTCTCCTTTTCTGGCTTTTAAGTGGTGAGACTTGCCTGTGGAGGTCTTTAGAAGAAGTCTCCTTAAAATGTATCTTACATCACAAACAGCCAATATTATTGCCGATTCTGGTTCAAACTAATGGCACTTCTGAATGTGCATATGAAAGTCAAATCTACACTAATGGCCCAGAATGTTCTGACCAACTTTGTCTAATATGCTGTTGGACCTTTGTGTGGTGCCAATGCAGCTCTAGCTTTGAAGGTGCCCTGTGGTATCTGGCAACAAGACCTGAGCAGCAGATCCTGTATAAGTCCCATGAGCTTTGAGCTGGAGCCGCTGCAGATCAGACTTGGTCCAGCACATCCAAAGCAGGCCGCTGTAATGGACCACCGTCGGTAATTACTCACCACCACTAACTGAGAGCAACCCACGAGCGTAGGTGTTCTGGCAATAACAATTTTACTCTTGTCAGAGTAGATCAAATCTTTACATAATCAAATTTGTGGGTTTCATCAGTGAGTATTCATAAAGTTTCAGCTCATCAAAGCAGTATATATCTGATCTTTTTTTATCTTTACATTAAATGCACTTAAACTGTAGGCATATGGAACTGCTGAGAAGGTCATTACTTATCTCAAGACCATGATAACATTCATAAGGCTAATAAGTTATTTGGATTTACAGAAAACAGCTTAGTCTAATTATTTTCAAAGCAAAAGGAAAAAGAACTCCTTCATAGCCACTCTATTTTTTTAACATGAGCTGGTGTTTATTTAACAGCTGTTTTCATGAGCCACTTAGCCCCTTTTCTTCAATAACTGTAAAACAGTTACGTGACCTCTGGGACAACAGGCCTGGACTCATCATAGACGCTTCATTAATAAAGGAAAAAGCTAAGACTGGATGGCAGAGATGATGACATGACAGCGAGGACACCCCACCCACATCCTCCTCCCCTCCTTGCCAAGTAATTGAAACTGACATCAGGGGTTGATGGAGAGACACTGCCCTAATGAGGTGAGACTGTACATGACAGAGGGGAGTGTTGGAGCGACTGGCATTCCAAGAAAAAGACTAATTCGGAGATTAACTTGACAAAACCAAATTAGTGAAAGAGACATTGACTCTGGATGATGAGTGCCACTGAGAGGGCTTTGTGGACCACAGCCGCTGTGCTAATTCAGATCAAAAGCTGCCGATTGGCTGGATTCAAAGGGCTGTAATGAAATCCACATGGAGGCAGGAAGAGCACTGGATAGAGGGACTAACACAGAGTCGGAATAGCTGATATTTTTTCAAAAACTGACCAGCTGGGGCCAGCATTGTTTTATTCTCAGAGCTGTTTAATGTCATTGAGCTGTAATAAGGCCAGCACTCAAGAACGAATACCTCTACTCGCAAAAGCCCATATGAGAGCACGCAGGCTTTTGATGAATTTGGAAGAAAAACAAGTTGTTCTAAACTTGCTGATATAAAATATACAGGGTCTCTGCTCTGTCCTTTCTTATGACAAATTGATGGGGGCCCTGGGTGCTAAGCTTGGCCATCCACGAGCAGGGAGAATTCCTTAGTTTGTGTGCTTTGGTCTGCTTTCTATCGACTTTACCAAAAGGAAAACAGAACGGATCCAAAAACTACGGCTAATGTAACGCACTATGACATAACCACGATCAAAGGAAATGATAAAACCTCTGGTTAAAGGGGAAAAAAAGAAAAACTTATGGTATTTCCCCTTTTCATTTATCTACTGGGGAACTTCTTACACAAGCTTTTTTACATACAGACATAGGAATGATCTGAGAGGCCTCAGTGCTAAAACAGAGCAGGGTAGCATGTAGTGAGACAAGGAGAGCAGACTCCAAACAGGCCTCAGCTACAAATTCCAACCAGCTGGAAACTGCAGACGCACTATTAAGTAAATGATGGAGCAGGGCAGCCAACACTCTCTAAACACCCAGAATCACAGCAAAGCCCTCGTTTTTCGAACCTTGTGCCAGAAAAATCCACAGGCTGACCTGTGGGAAAAATACATTCTAAGATAACCAAAACATGACTGCACCGATTGATTATAAAGGATGATACACAAAAGCAAGAGAAACATAGCACAAGATCACCGCTTATCATCTGTGGATCTCAACCTAATAATTCAGATTTTGAACGTGTGAAATAATCAACATCGCCTAGGTGCCTCTCTGTCCAAAGTCTAAGATTAGCCCCCATCAGTCTTTGCACGTAACAAAGCAGAGACTATACATCAGTCAAGGCTTTAAAAAAAATACCTTCAAACCTCGACACTTTTCCTCATATTAAATTCTTTCCTATCACTCACTTTCACTTACATACAGACACAGGATTAACATTTACTTTCACCCTTATATTTGGTGGAACTACCTCCTCTGGTACCTCTTTGCGGTGATGGACAAACCTGGAACTAGCAACCACAAAATGTGGAAATTCAATTAGACGAATTTAAGTGTTTCATAAAGTCATAGGTGGCTGTCCAGAGGAATTCTCATAAAAGCCTAGAGCTCAGGCATAATCGCAGCGCACTGACAGCCTCACTACGTACACACGCCCAAGTGGAAACCACAGAACAATGACATACACTTAGAAGAGCTTTCTGAAACCTGCTTGTAAATTGCAAGGCAAGTAAGAGCTGACAGACTACAAAGGTCGCTTTCTTCATTGTGCTGGTGAGCTCTGCAGCATCTATCAATTCTGATCTTCTCTTGTCAAAAACGATGCTTGAGCCAAGGATGCTAAGCACTGCGGACGTACTACCACCGCCACCACATGATCTCCCTGATACAGCAGGATATGGTAAATATGTGTTTACAGAAATGGGTGCTCCTACTTCTGGTTGTAAAAAGGGTCCCACCAACAACTCTCACCGGCCAATAAGTGGCAGTGGATGCAAGCTGTAGCTAACAACAAAAGTTTGTGATGGAAAACAGGGACCACACAGTCAGGCTATGAAAAGCCGCGTGCACATAGAGGTGTAAGTTAAGGCCTGAACAAGGATTTTCAGAGAAACACAGGATGGGAGCTTTTTTCCCCCCCTCTCTGGTCTGTAGTTCAGAATTTAAAAAAAAAAGGTTCATATCTAAATGCAATTTCTCAGTAGCTGTTCTTCCTGTTCTGTAGGAGGGACCTGATCAAGTTTGTTCTCACACAACTCCTGTGTGGGCCAAGATACACAGACCACATAGACCACAAGTAGCTCCCAGTTCATGTGTCAAAACATCAGTTCAGTTTGGTACTATATGCCAAAAGTAATCAGAGCTACTTCTTGATCGCAATAAAAATGCCAATATGCACAAATGCATAAAGAACAGTGAAATTAAAATGGAAATTAATGCTTGGATATATCCCTCCTTGGATTGTTGGAGTGTTCTTGTGCTTTTAAATCTGAATATGAAAACAACATAGACATTACACAGATGTGTTATACAATAGTGTGCAAAAGTCTCAAACCACCCTTTCTTTATATTTTGCTAGGAAAATGGGAAGTAGTTGCATTGATTTATTATGATAACTAGTTCAATATATTTACAGAAATGGAAATAAAGTCCATAAGGCAAAAACAGAGTTTGTACAGTTATGACAAGCAGAAAAGTCAATATTTGGTATGACCACCTTTATTCTTCAGCACAGCCTGAATTCTCTTAGTCAAGCTGTCATGTCATTTCTTTAAGTACAGTAGTCCTTAGGAGTAGTTCTCCAGGCTTCTTGAAGGATGTTCCAAAACTCTTCTTTGGATGTTGGCTGCCTTTTGCTCTGTTCTCTGTCAAGATAATCCCACACCGCTTCAAAAATGTTTAGGTCTTGGGAGGCTAGTTCATGACTGATAGTATTCCATTGTGTGTTTTTCTGTCCAGGTAAGCTTTTACTACACTGGCAGTGTGTTTGGGATAACCGTTTTGCTGAAAAATCTGCACTTTCCAGTTGGTATTGCATTGTGGATCAAAATCTAAATAATACTTTCTGCATTCATAATTCCATCAATTTTGACAAGATCCCCAACACCACTGGCTGAAATGCAGCCAGTGGTGTTGGGGATCAGCATGACAGAGCCGTGCTTTATAGATGGCTGTAGACAATCACTGTTGTACTTCTCCCTTGACCTGCTAAGTTGTCCATTATTTGTAGACAATACAGGTTCATCCCTTGTGTTAGGTGCCTTTTTTATGCCTGGATGATTGATTCATAGGTCAGCTACAAGGACTGGACTGAAAATGATTAAAAAAGCAGCCAATGTCCAAAGAAAAACTTTGAAAGACCTTCAGAAATCCTGGAGAGAAATTGCTCAAGACCACTTTAAAAAAATGACGCGAGTATCTGGCTCCTTGGAAACAAAATATAAAATAATAAGGGATGGCTCAACACGTTTGCAGATTTCTGCACCTTCTCGCTATTAACTTTCATAGTTCACTCATCACTCTACTGGATGGGCAACTGGCAGTTATAACCTATCATATTTCAAATTAAATGTAAAATAAAAATGTTTTGCAATACATCAATGTGCACCATTAATCATAATTCATCTCAACAAAATTGTTGTTTCTCTTGATTATTCCAATGTGAATGCACAATAATTCAACTATAATCTTCATGATTTCACTCTGCCATTATCATAATAATTCAGATAGCTTCTGTCCAACACATACAAAGTAAAATCCAAATGAGATAATCGAGCAGTGTGGGCTACAGACTTAACCTTTTGACTCCAGCTCCCGTCAGGCTGTTAACAATCTCACTATACATTCCATACCACTCTCAATTTAACCTACATATAAGCTGCCAGAAATAATTTCGCACTTGAAATGTGATAAATAAAGTAGACTAATGAAGTGGAGTAAAGAGATCTTGTTAAAAGTGGCACCTAAATGGCCTTTAAATGCATAACACATTGTCAGACACAAGCTCTATAACTTATCCTCTATTAGATGCAAGGGGATGATTATCTAACATTTGTAGAGCATGTGGCCATGTGGGAAATGATGTTCAAAGCACACAGAATCAAGCTATTCTTCAGTGGCTCAGAGAAAAACAGACAAGTTTATGGCTTGGCCTAAAAGGGAACTTCACCTGGTACCTCATTTCTTCTTTCCTGTTAAGGGTGAAAGTGAGGCATACGTGGGTGATTTAGAGCTGTGTATTCTAGTGCCTGCCCTGCCCATTATGTGTTTTATCATGTCAATGCCTTTAAAATGGAAAACGGATGTGGCTGTTATGGAACGATGAAGACCATGAGTGGCAGCAGGCAGTTGAAATGGCCTGATTACTTCCAGGCCTCTCTGTTCTAGAGTAAAGATGGTGGCAGGGCCTGGGGAGCCATGGTCCAATGATTCAGGTAAACAAACAGCATACAGTGGGCTGCATTATGATTTCTGAACATTGAAGGGTCTGTTTGTTGAGATGAGGTCTGCGCTGGGGCGGCTGGACAGAAGAATGATTGCTGTTGCAAGAGGGGGACAGCGCATATGTAATCGCCTGTTTTTCTTTCTGTTTTTTTTTTCTAGAACCTTCTCTGGAACGCACCAAGATGTGAGTCACGAACTGCAAAGTCTTAGCTGGACAAGGAGCGAAAGACCAACAGACTTCTGAGGGAAGCCTAGAATAGTTTTTGTATAAAAATGTTCCAAATTCTCTGAAAGATCCTTCTGAGAAAGGGGCTGAAGATTCAGTTTCTGCTCTCATTCAAAGAAATCTGAGCAGCACAGAGGTGAAAAAAAGAATAAATACGGCAGATAAGCCCAGATACAGGATCATTTTTCTTCTGGTAAGCAATGCCTTGGAAACTGATTAATCGTTGTCAGCCATGCTCTTTTTTCCACATAAAAAGACTTTTAAGTAAGTTTGGGATATGGAGTTACACATCATAGTTTCCCTGCTACTTTATTCAATTCTATTTGTTTAAGTATGTGAGTATAAATGACGAAAATGTTGCAAGATGTGGCAAAAAACTGAAATCAGAGTCCTGTGCATTTACACTATACATACACATATAACACTGGGGAGCAAGAAACACATATTTTGATCATTTACATTTGACGACTAAACAATCACTCATTGTACACCGCCAGTGCTGATTCACAGGCTTGTGGACCAACTGAGAGTAAACACGAAACTGCTTAGAGGAATGTCAACTGTGGAAAAAGTGAGTTCATGAGCAAATATGGTACACCCATTGTTTCATTATAGGGAGTCAACTGTGTTCACAAAACCCAGTTGTAGACCCTGTACCATCTCCAACATGCACAATATTAAAGGAGGAGGAAATAAGGTAATAGCTGGAGATAGTTTCCATTGGGGAATTTTAACCATCATGACAACTCAGTTTGAGGTGGAGGGGAGTTATGAGGTGGAAGGGAGCTGTGTAATGTTCACTTTTTGCATGTCTTTGCCTGGGTCATATGGTTTTTATTGAAACACAATCACATGAGCTAATGGCAGCAAAGGGTTATTGCCAAGATTTTGTCCTATCTCTTTTGACTTAGGTCACAAGCTTTGTCACTAAGGTGAAGGATAGAGATGAAGGAAGGCAGTAAAGACTGGAATAGTGTGGGAACTCAAAAGAGATGAACGAAAGAGGAGCGACAATGAACAAAAGGGCGGATGAGGTAAAAGGGTTTCCTTGCAAACACCTCACCAAAAGCTGATGACACATGCTGTATATTTCCATATTCTTTTTTAAGATGGCAAACAGAGACTGCTTTCCTGCCAGCTCGTTTCTTATTTACAAATGTGTCAGACTTCTGTCTAACCTTGGTTTCAGTGGTGTCTGTGGAGGAAGAGGACAATTTCCCCAGTCGTATTGTATCCAAACCAACAAATTCTCTGTGGAGGGTTTAGATTTGTGAAATACAGTTTTCACTATTAGGGACTGAGTGACCTGTGGATAATACAACATAACCACAACCAAATGTGACACAGGAGCTTTGCTGTGTGCAACCCTTAACTTCAAAATTATTTTAACATTAAAATCCCGCATTTCACTGTGCGACTGAGCTCACAGCAGGTGAGAATGCATGAATTAAACACTATTTACATCATTTCTATTTGTAAGCCTCATTCCCACTTAGTTTCTTCGCTGCTTCTATTAGTATATTATAGAAATTCTATTATTCAACTGTAAACAGTAACTCTTGTATATTATTGTAATTTTTAATCAACCTTTCCAAAGAGCTTCACCAGGGATACCTCCAGCCAACCAGCTCGTGTTCCGCTTGCTGCCACCTCCACTAACCACTAAATACAGTAGGCTCCCCCATGACTCATAGCTGTGTTTTATGGAGCCACAGTTGCCACTCTTAATGGCAGTAGGAGCTCTGACGTATGCACCAGACCACCAGTATGGCACTATGCCTGTAGATCATGGTGTGAAATTGCCCAGAGACTTGGCAGGTGGGAGAATACAGACAGCTTTCTCCTGTAGACAGAAGTAAAGGTGAACCCAGAGGTGACCCGGCTGGGCTGCAACAGATTTACTGTGTTTTAAACCCCAATACTTTGTTTCCTGTGCCAGAGGCCCACAAAATATGATACGTCAAGCACAGTGTCTAAGAACTAGTTGTTGTGCTGACCCCTTCCTCCTGAAAGCATAGCTGTTCCGTATAGCATCAGTTGTCATCTAATCAGCCCCACATGCCCATTTCCAAAAAAAAAAAAAGAGCATGGTGGATAACACTGGCAGCCTGTACATGCCCCTTGTCTGGACAATAAGCTGCTCCAGTCAGCCACCCTATGGTTGGTTAATTTCTGAGTGTGGATGAGAGGCAGGTTTAACATATGTGCCTTCCTGTAGAAAGACAATTCTGACACACTTACATACCTGTGGCCTAATGCTTATACAAAAAGCATTCATTTAACAGCCAAGCTGAGAGGGGGGAAAAAAAAAATCACATCCTCTCCAAATTTCGCTTAGGTTTTGGGGTAGGTTCAGCTTGGAACAAAGAGAAAATGTGCATGTTTCCAAACAAACAGCGAGTCACTCAGGCGTTGCAAATTTTGCAATATTTTCTGATTGCACAAGAAATAAAAGAAGGAGCGAAGGAGAATAGCTGGGCTTTAACCCAAGTTCACTTTGGAATTTTTTTCTTTTTAACTTCTTATTCTCACACAAATTAAGCTGAAGAAGCAGCATAGGAGCCTGTTACCACCTGGCATCCAGGACATTCCATGTAGTCTTCCCATCTTAATAAAAGCAAACTTTTCCTTCTGCCACATCAAAGCGGGGTCGTCCCGCTGTGTCCCATATCCTTCGCCAGTTTCCCTGTATCACTTTCAAAAGCAGCCACACAGGGCAATTTAATAATAGATGGACAACTAATGTCTCCCACCCAGACTACAGTCAGTCACCAAATCAGCCAATCAGACCTTCAGCTGGGCCTGCTGTGAAACTAGACCTCTGCTTGTCTGATGTCTGCAAAGCCAGACATTGGACAAGCTGTGCAATGACTGCATAATGTGGCTGACTCAACATCAGGAGGCCTCCAAAGACACAAAGAAATATTTAAAAGCCGCAATCTAAATAATGACTCTCCGCAGCAACCAGAAAAGCTGTCTGTTTGATAATAACACTCGCATGAGAAAACCACAGCTTAAAGCGTAAGGTCAATAAAGGAGCCACTTCCCAATATGAGCCCCAAAAAGAAGTTCCACGGGAAATACACAGCATTAAAAAGAACCAGAACATAGGTGACGTAGAAGCTCATCCAGCTTATGAGCCATCACAATTTACTTGTTATTGGAACATGTGACGTACAGAAAGAAAGTGATAACTCTTCTTATCATTGGTCTGCTGTATTGCACAAACTAATGAGAATTAAAATCCACTTAGAAGTCAAGGACATACACAAACAGCCATATCCAGGACAATGGTCCTAGTTCTTAATCAGCCCCAACCTAGCTTAAGACGCCTATAAATAAACCTAATGACGACATTTATTATGTGGATAGATGGCAGAGGGCCACACACAAACACTCATTTTGTGAACATTACAATCATCTTGGAAAATGGAAAAGTGCTCATGAAATTACTTATGTGACCTTGACCCTTGAGCACAATTTGGGTGAAGACCCATTAGGTGATCACTGTGTGCAAGTTTCACTAAAATCTCACCAATACTCCAGGAAAGGGGTGTCAAACTCATTTTGCATTGCGGGCCACATCAGTCTGACCTTAACCGGGCCAGACCAGTACGACCACTGCCTAATAACCTATAAAAAAAACCCCGTCTCGAAATTGCTCCCTTTTCCTTTAGTCTAAAAACATTTAACTACACAACTCCTGAGACGCCAAGAAAAAAAAAAGACAAATTTTAACTATATGGCCCAGTTTAAGACTTCATAAAGAAATGCTGCTGCGGCAAATTAAAAAAAAAAAAAAATCCAGTGAGCACAGCTCTTTGAGCTTAAACTTCAGAAATTAAATGTATAAAATTACAGAAGAAGCATCGGAAGCTCGTTCCCTGGACTTTTACAATTAATTTGCAGAAAATGTGATGTTTTTTTACTATGTACTAAATGCAAAAAATGGAAAATTATACATTAAACTGTGAAAAAACAGGAACTTTTCTGTTATTTTATGTAATACTAACAACAAAAAACAGCTGAATTTTGCCTTTTATCCCTGGTTTCCTTTGTTGTATGACAATCTTTATCAAATGTCTTTGTCAGTAAGAAGCCTGTAAAGCTGACAAAAATATAGTTAAAAGTCCAAAATGTATGGTTTCCTTCTTTGCTATTTTCACATTTTCCAAAGCCATCCAGTGGTCTGGACTGGACCTTTTGGCGGGTTGTGGCCCCCAAGCTGTACGTTTGACACTCCTGCTCTAGGTGGAGTAGCTATGCTTGGGAAGTGTGGATGGATAGCTCCCTCACCACGGCATCAACTCACCGGTTCTTTGACTGGATGAGCTACAGAGTAAAAGTCAGTCTGCTGATAAAGTGCTTGCCAGTGAGAGTTAAGGATTTCTCAGCAGATTCAAAGGCGACATCGCATGAGAGTTAAACCTGCGTTTTCCGGGATTAACTTCTACAACCAGAAAATTTGCAAGTAAACAGAAAAATGAAAGATTAAACTCCCAAGAGTGAAAAAGTGGGAGAAAGAAGCTCTGTTTGTGGTGAGTTCCATTGTACTGACTGTCACATGTTTACCACTTCTTCAGTTTATAAACAATGGTCTATTATCATCACACTGAGCTGGGCTACTCATGTGGCACAGTCATATTGTTCTGGAGTTGAGCTGATAACTCATCCGTAACGTGGATGGAGATGCACACATGGATTGTATAATAACTGCTTTGACAGAAAGCTGAAATTTCATCCCAAAAAAACGCTGATGCTCTTCTGATCTGCAAAAAGCAGAACATATTTTTATACTTCCAGCAAGAAGAAGGAGGAAAAGAAGTGTTTACTTCTTCCTTAAATGGAAGGCCATAACAGCACAACGGACAATTTGGCTATTTTAGGGCTACGTTTAGCTTGGAGTGTAATCATTCTGTTCCTAGAGAGAAAACCTCCCAAAAGCATTACATATTCACAAATAATAGCAGGCATGCTGCTTTTTTATTCATTCATCATTCCACAGATTCCTCTTACAAAGTTATCATGTGCTCCACACGTGTGCCCACCTGTGTTACAGCTGAACGTTTCCATCTGGACTCTAAAGCTTAATTTGAATCTTTCTGCATTGGTTTCATGGACACTGGTGAGGACGTCCAGCTGTCTGGAACTCATTTTTTCCTCTGCAGTGGACCGGATTCCTTTGAAGCACCATACAGTATATAAAGGCCAGTTTATGATGACAAAAAATGTCTTGAAGAATCAAGAATCTGTTTTCCTCTTAAAAACCTAAAAAGACCTCTCTCTGTGAATCATCACCACATTCTGACAAATTCAGCGATATTATTTCAGATTTTTTGTATTATAGATAAGATGATTTCAATCAGGAATATTTCTCCTCAAGCCATTTACATGTGCCTTTTATCAGTGGGCAAATTAAACTTTCAGCAAGAGACAGGCTGTGGCACCATATGGCCGAGACTGTGTGACTTTGATGAAAAGGATTATGGGCTGGGCATAGGGAGTTGGCAGGTGGGAATACACACTGGTTGGACATCAAAAAACTATGTGTCATTTAAATTTGAATCCTACTCCCATACAGCATCACCACAAGAGGCTATTTGTCCTTGTTTTATAAGACTGCTCGACACCTTACACATTAGCTTGCATACTTGTTCAGCTCTGAAGATATATTAGCTCTAAAAAAAAAAAAAAAAAAATTTTTGAGCTTAACTGCTAAATTTTTGCCAGGTTTTAAGTGTTGTGTCTGTTACGGGTTACAGTGGTGTGAATGCACGCCTATGTGCATATGTGAGCGGTCAAACATGAACATATGTGCTCAGCCTTGGCAGTACAGTAAAATCCAGAGAAAATACAAACCTCACAGCCCTCTAATATTTCACCTCTGACCTCTGACAAGAGAGTGCTTAGACTGTCAAGCAGTGATGGAAAGAGTGTCAGATTAGTTTGGCGAAACTCAACAAAGAACACTGACCAAAAATGTGCATTCCACTATTAACAGTGAATAATAGCTTCCCCCTTTGAAGTCGTGACACAAACATTATCATTTAGATATATGACATAGTAATACCAGTGAGATGTTTGGTTGTGTTGTCATTCGATTTAGTGATTTCAGATGACTTGTATTTTCTTTTGCTATCTAAAATGTTATCTTGTTTATTTTCTTTTTCTTGGAAGCTGCTGGGAAGATGGTAGACTTTGTTCTTCTCTAGAAGCTTGTGGTTTAGAATTAGCACTAAAACCTCCCAGTGTGCAGTGGTTTGAAGTTAGCCACCTGTTGGAGCTAATTGCCCCGCCAAGAGCTGGAGAGGCCCTTCATTCCCGCCTGGACAAGGAGGAAAACAGGGAATGGAATGCAAACTGTTAGAAGTCAAGGCTAAATGACTCTGGGATAACTGGAGGGAGTAACCAAGGTCAACACATTAGGTGTACTTCAAGAGGCAGAGATAGGTCATGAGTTCAGCAAATAAAGACCAAAACCAGTGATGGATGGTCTTGCCATTAAGCATGTTAGTCACTCTCATAGAACCTATTCATCTGGGCTAATTTCTAGCAACAAGACACTAGAGGCTGTATCCAATCTGAATTCTGAAAGCAAACATTAAGAACAGCTTTGAGCTAAATGAGGCAACAGGGTGATTAAAAGCTTAAAATGTTAAAAAAGAGCAGTCATATTCCCTCCACACCATGCATGAACTACGCTCCTGGATTTAGGAGGATGTCCTGTTAGCTTGGGATATTTTTGATACGTGAAGAAGATGGCAATTTTCTTTTTCTTTTTTCTGTTGGATATGCAAGCTATGACAGCAAGTTTGTCATATCTTCCTGGATTGAGATTTGGCTCTACTTCAAAAGTTAGGCCAAGACGCACTCATGTTAACATGTTCATGAAATCATCCATCACTTTTTGAATAACCCTGCTGACAAACAAACTGAATCAATCATATTATCTCCTCGGCAGAGAGAACAATCACAGATTACCTATCATCATGCTAGTAACTGTAAATGTGAAGTACGGCTGAGGCAGATGAGAATGTTGTTAGTTTTGGGTAAATAACTGTACTACTGACCAACAATGCCATCCGTTACTATAGCATCAAGTAATATATTCACAGTCATCTTGGACATGGGAACTTGATTTTGCATTGGTCTACGCAGATCTCGACAAATACACCAAAATATATCTTTTGCTGCTAACTTGTTTTTCCCCCAAGGGCTCACCACAGCAGATCAATCTGCATTGGTAATTTGGCTGAGGTTTTATGCTGGATGCCCTTCCTGATGCAATCCTCCATGGTTAGAGGGGCTTGTGTCCCCACCTGGAATTGAACCAGGGACCTTTTGCTTGTAAGGCAAATGTGTAAACCACTAAATGCACAGCTTACCAATATTTGAATTAACCTTTACTAAAAAGCTTTTACAGGTGTTTCATACAGACTGTAGAAGTCTGCAGATGTTGAGATGGATTAAAACAACGTTTTTAGTGTTTTCATGGGATAAGCTGATGATACTATCCTTTAAATGACTTTATAAGTTTGACATCTGTCTGTGTGAATGTCTGTGTACTTGTGCTGTATATGCATTACAGGTTTAAACACACTAACAGTACTGTCTTCATTTTCCTCACCTCAGTTTTTAGACACTGTAAGACACTTCAACACCCCACTGTCATAAAATGATGAACAAGAGCTGGTGATTAACATTCCTTTTCAACTATGTTAGGGTCATACATTTTTTTTAATTTAAAACATGAACACATGTGTAACAAACGTGTATTCATTTATTACCTGGGCAATGTTCTTGTTGAGTAAGTAGACACCATATTCAAAATGAAACCGCTCTCCTCTGGGGTACAAAGGGAATCTGTGAAATACAGAAGAACAGTTAGACTTCAAGAACAACAGGTGATGGACTCCACCCCAACACCCTGCCTCTGCCAGTCCACTAAACTTCCAATGGTATTACATGAAATTGTCAACAAAACCCTCATCCTCTTTGGCTTTGAAAAAGGGGGATAATGGTTAATGTTTTGCATTGTTGAAAGTGTCTCTTAATAAAACCAGTAGAATTTACAGTGTGTGACACTTGCAGATGTCTCAAGAAATGAAGTCTGGGTCTATGATCCCATCCCACAGATGCCACCTCTGTTTCAAACAAGAGTGGAGGCGTCCAAACAGCCTGTCTATCTGCCTCTGAGAAGGAACAAAGAAAACTTTTCCTTTCAGCATGGTGGGAAAGTCCCATCAGTGCCAGTCACAAGTCTTAGGTAGGACACACAGAATGAAGGATGAAGAAAATAGCCTTAGGTGTTGGCGCAGGCTAGTGAGGTGAATAAGTGGACATGCAGTGAGGGAAAGTTCACTTTGCTACCAGGGACACTGAGGCCAGACTCATCCTTTTCTCTCATTATGTGCTTATTTCTGCTCATCTCCCACTGAGGAGGTTACAGGATAATGGGAAACCAGCTCCACAGACTGAGCAGGGTTTTGGTCTGACAAAACACAAGCATACTCAAACCTGCGATTACGTTCATGGACTACATTCATATCGTAACTTTATCTGAAGAGGTTCTCTATATAGTATTCTTCACACGAACCTGAGCCTAATCCTACTATTGACCTCTCACCCAAAGATTGAAGCAGTGCTTTGAAATATGTGGAAGGAAAAATGTTTTGATTTTAAAGGAGCTTTAGGGCTCATTTATGTTCAAGAAATCCATCAACACACACAAGATGTTAAACTATAGGTAGGCGTGTCAAAATTACACAACAATGTTAGTGTGCTATGTCTGATGCCTTGAGGGGAGCCCAACTAAAAGCAATAGCTGAGAATTATCTTTGAAGCTACATAATGACACATATTCTTTCTGGTAACATTCAATCAGAACATCAATGACCTAGTAGCTCATCTGGCTCACGATCCATCACAATTCACAGGTTATTGTAATGTGTGAAGTACAGAAAGAGATACGTTTGTCACTGGATTCCACAAACTAATGAACATTAAAATCCACAAACAGTTATATCCAGAACACCAACCTGAATTCCAGACTGGTCCTAACCTAGTTTAAAAGCATTGTTTTAGCAGCATTTATGTATAGATGGCAATGGGGCACATACAAAGACTCATTCTATGAATATTACAGTCCAGACTAATACTCTTAGGAGGAACAGTTCTTGTAAAGACGGAAAAGTGCCCATAAAGTGACTAATGTGACCTTGGCCTTGAGCCCACTTTGGTTGAAGACACATTATGTGATCACTGCGTGTAACGTTCATTAAAATCTGGCCAATACTCTAGGAGGCGTAGTGATTCTTGTAAAAATGAAAAAGTGCTTATAGAATAAAAAATTATGATCCTTGATGTTGAGTACAAGTGGATGAAGACCAGTTAGGTGATCACTATGTGCAAGTTTGAATAAATTCTGACCAATAGGAGGAATAGTGATGGATGGATGGATGCCATGGCATTAGCTCATCAGCCCTTTGGCCAGATCAGGCAAAATGAACTGCTGCTTCTTCATGTAAAAATGATTTTATTTGCTATTAGAACAAAGGGTGTAAAAAGTGACCAAAAACTCATTAAAAGTTTATCCTGACTGAAAACATAAGTGTGACTCACTCTATAAGATGCATTCTACTGATAATACATGACAGTATTCTGATGTGTGTGCATGTCTCCTTCCTGTATGTGTGCCCCAGGGAAGCGGGTGACGGCCTTATGTTAATACTGTGTGGAAGCAGATATTTGCTCACTCTTACTATGGCCTGAAGGCAGATGAAGTCAGACAGGAATACAACAGAAAATCTACTTCCTCAGCACTGAAATCCACTGTGATCACGCTAACAGCACTGCAACTCTTAAATTTGCTTACAGCATGTTAAAAGCCAGATTTTACTGGGGTCTTGATGCTTTCAGAGTGTTCTATGACATCCATGTTTTAGAATTTCCTCTCGATAACATGAACATACAGAACTAAAGGATTTTTAAACAGGTCTCTTTCTTTTATTTGGCTTTTATCCACATCTTGAAAGTTTGCTTTGTATCATATCTGTGCCTGTCTGGAAATGTCAGACAACATTCTGACTGCAGCGCTCACTGTAAACACCTCCTCACTCACGCATTACACTGCGACTCCGGGAAGTTTAAGAAGTAAACCTTTAACAGATGGAGACCGCTGTAGCCCGAGAATGAAATTTAACAGGATGTTGCTGCAAAGTCTGGCAAAGAAAAAGTGAGACGCTGTAGCCTGAGGGCCACACAGCCGTTTACTTGTTGGACCTCCATATCACCGACATCCAGCCAGGGCCCCATGGAGAAAGCGACACGCCAGAGGTCATATCTCAGCATTAGGAAATAACTAACGGAGAGAGGAAGAACACCACAACAGGCATTCCCTGCACACCACTGGCATACCCAATATCACTTCCCCAAGAACAGATAGGATTTGTTTGCTGGTGAACACGCATGAAAAGGAAAACAGAGCCACTTCCAACATACACACACAAACACATGAACACATGCACGCTCCGTCACAGCTACGTGATTAATGACTGCCGTCTGCCATGTCTGAAATCACACTGGAGAGACTCCGGTTCACCAAACACAAGGAATCCCTCACAGGGACGTCCTGTAACGTCTAATATATTATTACACAGCAGCAACAGGGAGGATCGAGGGGAGGAGGGACCGAAGGAGAATGAGATTCGGTTAGAGAGCTGGTTTTATTAATGCCATTTGTTTGTCCGTCAGCAAGATCGCACAAAAGCGGGCAGACAGAATTTAATAAAGCCTGGTGGGGAGGTCAAGCACGGGCAAAGGCAAGAACCCATTAAGTTTGGATCTTAGTCATTTAAAATTAAGGATGCACAGATTTGAGAAAATGTGGGCAAATGAATAAAGTTTAAATGAACAAATTGTTCTTATTCATGTTCGTATTCCTATGTGATGAGTAATACTGTAAAAAATAACTAACCCGTTTTAAACTTTTTTCAGCTCATCGTCACACAATTTCTGAACATTAGCCTGGTGCAAAAGTGATGCAAGATACGAGAGAAATACTGTACATTGGCATCACTAAATTCCATTATTATCTGCCTAAAATCAGTCAGCATGGCTAACATTGGTATATCAGTGCATCCATATTTATAATTATGACAGGGCATTAGCCTTGGCGGAGAGATGCACTCTTTGAGTGCCTTTGTAATTTTATTCAGTTTTATTCTGCCAGTTTTACCCCACTCAAAGTTAGAAAAAAGAAAAGTCAACATCAGTGTAAAGAAAAAAGTCTTTTCATTTTCCGCTTTCATGTACCTCAGCTCTGACCTTGGGGGACAGGCAGGCAGCACTATCATCTCTGCTACAACAATAACTAAAAGGCACTCGGAGACCACAAACCTCTGCCAAGGCCGTAGAGTCCCCCTTTAATATTGTTACATCTGAAAACAATAGCACTGTAATCATTTAACCCCTATAATGTGATTCCTTGACTATGAAAACCTACTGTTAGCACTTGGAATCTCAGTGATATCATTGTTAGTTAATCTAAAAAACAAAAACAGATATTCAGTAATAGCAGTTTTCTTAGGGGATCTGGCTCCATAACTAATGAGAATACGCAAACTGTTGGCACTTTACTGAATCGGCAGAGTTTCAGCTACAATTTGACGTCAGTTGCAAGTAAGTCACAGTAAAGCATTTCTCATGAAAGCTATATATTTCAATAATCTAGATCCTGAGATGCAGAATGCCACTTAAGACCTGAGCAAACTTCAGAATGATAGACCCTATGACCATGTTGTACCGTAATTTTTATGGAAATATTATGGCAATTATTTATGGGGCTGGAACCAATTTTCTTTAAATTGCCCCTATCCCACAATGGTTAAAAAAAAATCATCAGGAAATTTGCTGGATCTGGATCACCTCTGAAATTTAATGGTTTGTTACTTAAACCACACCCTATTCATTGAAAATTAAATAAAGTCTGTTCAGAACTTTCAGTTATTTTGAACACAGACAGACAAACAAATGCCACTGAAAACATAACCTCCCTGGCAGGGGTAAAAATTTAAATGGTGCATGTCTGAGAGAGACATAAAAAAGCAGAGTAAGAAGAGGCTGAATGCCATTTTTAATCACTCAGCCAGCGGCATAAACTAAAACAGTCCTGTGCACTAAACAGGATGAAATAAACTGCAGTCTCAGAGGACAATGCAGGCCAAATCAGTGCCCTGTCTGTCCATCAAGATGGAGGTCCCAAAATAAACACACAAACCAGAGAGATTCACACACAGGCCCGGAGACGAACAGTTTGTGGCACTCATTGTGCTCACCCGCTGGATTTCCAAACAATTAGTTTTCATGTAGTTTTAAATTAGGTCATGCCTGCTTTGTCTCTTGCACCTTGTGCACAATGTACTTGGTTCTCTTGTTTAATTTTGTTGTACATACAAATCAAATCAAATCATCTCTTTCCCAGCAGTCCTCCACGCATTTCTTCACTTTCCTTAATCAGGCCGTTTCTTCCCTTACCACATCCCTCTCCCGCTCCCCTCAGTGGCAGCTCTGCTGAAGGGTCATGTCTGCGAAAGTAACACTGCAAACTGAATATGACAGGCACCATAATCAACACGCCCACTCACTTAAGGGTCCATTCAAAAGACTGATTAGTGAAACATGAAATCTGCTTTCATTTAACTAATATTCAACTCAGTATGCGTGGGACAAAAAGATGAAAAAGAAATGATAGTGATGTAAATTAAATGTCACATTTATTCCCCCTTTCATAAAAAACTTGCACTTCTTCAAATACTCTGAACTGCAATCCGACCACAGGATAGTTCTAAATGCTGGCTCTGTGTGCAGACACAAAAATATGTAATTAATAATAAGTGGGGAGCCATGACATTGTAAAAAGACAAAAGCAGCATCTCACAGGAAAGTCCCCTGTTTTATATGAATGCCCTCAGCCTGCCAGCTTTTTAACTGCAGGGTCTAGACGCCCTTTATCCACACAGACAGCCTGAAAATATAGAGCAGGGATTCTTGTTAAAAAGGGGGAAACAACCAATAAACACGCAGTTACAATGATGGGATGAAGTAAAAGAAGGTTCACTGCTCTCTCTTCCTGTCCATTTCTTTTTAAAATCACTCCTTGTCCTGCGTTTTATTTCTGTAGAGGGATCTTTTAATAGCAGGCTGACTTATAATCCTTTCATCTCTGGTTGATCCACCACCAGCGTCTACACTGTCTTTCTGTGCTGTACCCTGGGGGCCTGCTCGCAGGTGTCAGCAGCGCATGATGTTTTTTATAGCCTTTGGTTAAATGGTCGCATTTGTGGGCTATTTGTGCAAAGAGAAAAAGGTAAGGTTACTGTGGCCCAGAGACTTTAGTTAAAGCTTTGTAAAAGCATTTTGCTTTGTATGTAGAGCCTGTTTAAAACCGGCACTGCTTTCCGGACTTCTACAACAATAACAGAGTCAAAATGGAGGGCACCGAGTCCATCTGAGCTCAGTTTTCTTTCTGTCAAAATTGTGACGTCTCTGCAGACAGCCCTGCTAATAGTGGTCTGTTAGAGAACCAGTGCCATGGGGTTAGTGGGTGCTTCTTGTGCGAACTATAGAAAACACGCATTTAAGCATTTTCTAGTACACTGGAATCTTCTTGTTTCCCTCCTGAGTCTATTGCATTAAATGGAGGCGCAGTCAGGAAGACACTGCTATGCAGGTGGGTGGTCGAGCTTAGCTTTCCTGTGGCTCATGAGAATATTGTGGGAAGGCTCCTAGTGACTGACTGACCGACCTGCTGAAATGTATACACAGGCCGAGGTCTCCACATGTGTTGGCTTGCCTGTTTAGACATCCTAATTAATACTCCAAATGTGCAAAACAACAGATCTGGCTCACATGCTGGAGCCAAGGCTTGGCCAGTACTCACAGCCCTGTATTTAAACAGTGGTGTGGGCTGCTTGTGAGTTTCACAATGTCTTTAAAGTGCAATTTCAAACGCCGTGGGACCATAAATCATTTGGACTTGCTTTTTAAAAAAACACCTGCCTTGCAACTGTCAAACCTCTAATGGCAGTGGTTACTATATAAATCACAGGGAGCTGTAATTTCCAATATCTGAGAAATGATTACACTGAGCATCTGTCACTGAATGCTATTTTAATGACTGCTGCTGCACTTAAGACCCCGGCATAACCATTTCACCATCTTGGTCAATGCCGTTAAAGTGTCTCCTGAGTGATGTGGCGGTTGCTCGCTCTGTCATACTGGGTTTTCATCATGGCTCTTAAGAATATCCAGGGGTCTGCTAACCCCAGCACCCAACCCCCATACTCTCATTTTCTCTTTCCTTGTTTTCTTTCATTGTTTTAATCACAAGCAGGGATGGGGAAGAGGAGCTCCATGGAACCAGCGCCATAAATTATGCGTCGTTCAAAAACCCAAGCCAAAACTCACTGTACATGACGTCTGGAGTTAAATTTAAAGATTTGTTTTTACCAACTTTACTTAAAACTATTATTCCAACTTTACAAAAATTTCAGGTGGTAACTAACGTTTATGAACATCGTGGCTTTCATAAGTCTACAGCTATTCTAACAGCTCAGTGGGAGTGTATTCAGTGGCTTGTGCTAAATGTATATTCAAATGTACAGAAATTTTGGCACACACACTTCTGTTCTGAAGGTTAACTAAAATATTCACTGCTGTTGGCCTCACAGTAGCAGTGCAAGAGTCTTTAGATGATGCATGGGCTTATTTACTAATTGCCTTACTGTCTATGCCTGAGAAGGTGTTGCTAAGGATGGTCACTACTTTTTGTTACAGACTCTTATAAAACTCTC
>VUQH01051261.1:0-19042 GCA_015106775.1 Etroplus canarensis | reverse complement strand
GGTAGTGTAGTAGCCACTAACCGTGGTGATAGAAGTTAAATTCTGGCTGGGAAGCATCAATTGCAACAGAGATGGGGCCAATGAGAGCCACTGCCTCTTTCAGTGCAAGTTCATCCCCTGTTGGTAAGCAGTAATACCCCGAGCAGCTAGCAGCCCGATACTGTGGGTTGTACTTGCACTGATCACGCTGAAGAGAGATGTTCAGGGAGTTACTGATTTATACCTTGATGTTTCTTATGTCAAAGCACCTACCTACAAATAGAAATTTTACTCACCTTTCCATTATAAGGATAAGCATCTTCAGAGTCAATGCCTTGGTTGTCAATGATGTATCTAAAGGCATTCCCTATTAAGCCACCATTACACCCACGGTTGCCATATTCTGTGGAGCAGTCGACCAGATTCTGAGTGCTGAGAGATCTCAAGATGCCTGTAGACTTTTTGATTTGCCCCTCCAGAGCTCCAACTGCACTGAAGGCCCAGCAAGCACCACAAGAACCCTAAGAGGAAAAAAAGCTGCTTGAGACCAAAGTGCAGCAACTTTAGATTCAGGCGGACCAACTAGAACCTCACCTGCTTTTTGACTGGAGTTACCAGGCCTTTATCCCTCCAGTCCACTGAGGCTGGCAGAGAAGAGTTAACACTTATGAAGTTTGAGGTCACCCTCTCCAGGTCAGGTGGTACTTGAGTGCCCAAGAGTGTGCCAGTGATCTCATGAGGGGTCTGCAAGAAAAACCAGAGTCATTCCACTATTGGTGATAGTTTTGGCCAGTAACATTGTTGTGTTTGGCCATGTCCACAGTTACAGCCATATAAATTCATTTATTCTGCCATAATGTGTCCAGAGTAGTTTGAGGAAAATTCTCACCATGTCTGCTAAGTGGTTCATTGCCAGCTCATATGTATGCAAGCCCAGAGAGGCTTCCAGGTTGTGGATATTTATCTTTTCATAGTTCTTTCGCCATATCAATCTGCGTGTCAGCTCTTCAATCTGGAACAATATTAACCACATCTTCTGAAATCTTTGTGGGATACAGACATGGGTGTAATATGAAGGTTTACAGGCACACAGTAAATGGGACTAGGTTCTATTTGGGCCAAAAGGCATTACACATCCACAGAATTTATACAATAGTGAAAGACAAATGTACTTCATTTTAGACGCCTTCAAGAGGATTTTATGCTAAACTAAACTCAGCTGAATGCTCTGAGGAGATGAGACATTCTTAAAGTGACAATATCTGACAGGAACAAACTTTTTATTTTTACCTTATGAGGATAAAATTTCTTATGCATCTTCTTCCATAGCTCCCAGTGTTGATCCATGTTTGAACTGATAACGGCCACTACAAATCCACACAAAGTGGTGAAAAGCAGGCTCCGAAACATTTTCAGGATCTGGGAAAAGAAGATGTCATCCAGAGTGCGTTAAGACAAACATTATCCAGCAGACTGCAGCTTTGCTCCCACTTTAAATGGACAGCTGCAGCAGCAGAGTTTACAGGTGATATCAATTTACATGTAGCAGCAGCTGAAGAAGAAATTTGGTGGCTGCTCATCATTGAGAGGAAGTGTGCTCTGAGCAATCTACATGTTTTGACAAAGGTTTGCAAATCAAGATGTGCATCAGTTATACACAGTTCAGATCATTTGACAAACAGGGAAAAAACAGCTGTATTTAAACCTGTCATCATGCATTTCCCTCCAGTTACACTGCACACCTGCAAATCATAAATCTGCGTTAACTGATTTACTTAACAAGGTGGAAAAAGCAGTTTCTACAACACATTCAGCTGTGACGGAGCCACATTGTTGTTTTCTGAAGCTGTGTTTTGGACACCTGGTGAATGCGAGTCCATCATTCACTGTTTTCAGCTCTGTTTTTCAGCACCATCACTTCTTAAAGGAAATAACAACACTTTAGCTGAATTGCTCTATTTTGAGCACAACCAAGATGCTGTTTATGGCTGTTGGCTATATGGTGCTGAACAGGTTATGATCAGTGGGTTTATGGGACTTTTTTTAAAAATGAAAACACCTGAGAGTAAAGCTGTGACTGAAGAGAGTAAATGTTTGTTATTCACAAGCATCACATAGCAATGTAAAAGCTAAAAGACATTTAAATGAGGCAGTAAAGCAGTGCAGTAGTTAACCCTGTTGCCTCACAGCAAGAAGTTCTGGGTTCCACTGGCCAGTTGGGGCCCCTCCACATGGAGCTTGGGCCCTCCCCAGATCCCCCTTCCACAGTTCAAAGAGAGGCTGGTTAGGTTAACTGGTGATTCTAAACTGACTGTAGGTGTGAATGGTTGTCTATCTCTCTGTGTTAGCCCTGAAATATACTGGCAACCTGCTGAGGGTGTACCCCACCTCCCACTCCATGATAGCTGGGATAAGGTCCAGCCCCCACAACCCCAAATTAGATAAGCAGAAAAAAAGAGGGATGCATTTATTTAACTTCCACATGACCCTTTTTTGAACAGTGTTACCAAGCACTAAATGAACTCAAACACAGCAAATAAAACATTTTATCTTTTAATTTTTTTCCATTGTTGTCATGACGTTCATTAAATCTGTGAAGTTTGACATCCAGAAAGAAAAGCCAGCCTTTAAATATAAATATTTAAATAAATACATGGAGTAAAATGTAGAAACAACACAACTGAATGAGAATTAAAAATGAAACTCAGACAGTTAAAATTTCAAAACATGAGGGAGAAAGGCCTCCAAAGCAAGCACAGTGATTTTATGAGATGTGCTTTACACTAAGCTCACTTCAGTAGTTTTGACTTTTAGGGGAGAATCTTTTGCTTTGATGTTAAATTAAAATAAAATAGAGAAAAATATGAATTTAAATAGCCTAAGTTGAGTTTGTGGGACACATTTTCACAGTGTAGGGTAGACAGCAAAGCTGGCAATGCCACAAAGGTTATTCTTGTTCCGGGCAAGTCGAATGTAGCCTCCTTCTCCCCACGCAGTTCCCCAACTAAAAAAAAAACAAAAAACAAAACACAAACCCATTCACATCCAGTAACAGAATATCAGACATATTTTACAGGTTAGCCAAGAGAGACAGGCTTACCTGTTTTTCACAAGCCAGTAGTCTTGACCTGCATCTGTGCCGTAGCCCACAACTATGACAGCATGATTGATAAACCTCGGGTTGCAGCTGGGCACATTGTATAAACCTAAAAGATGCACAAGTTTAGCAACTGAGAAAATTAAAGTTCACAGTTGACAGTGGGATTATTTGCTGCTGATTTGCACATGCACACTTGTTAAAAACTCGGTTAACTGGGTGGAAGCTGTTATAGCTGCAAAGGGGGGACCAACTCCATATGGACTTAGAATGGGAAGTCATAAAAGCTCCTGTAGGTGTAATGTGTAGGCGGCCCAATACTTTTGTCCATATAATGTATATTTCAATACAAATACCATTTTCTGATTTGCTGCTAAAACCAAAATGAGGGCTCAAAGCTGCTAATCCAGTCCATGCATAAAACTGCTACATTTTGAAGCATCTAGCCTCACCTCCTCTGTACATATGGAAAGATGGCAGCATGGCATTCACAGCCACAGCAATCGGCCCAACTGTTGCCACCGCATTCTTGAGTATCTTCTCATCTCCTCGTGGAAGGATGTGGAAATTGGAGCAATACCCAGCCTTTCCCTGGACAGAATAGCGGCACTTCCCGTTCTATAGACAGAAATGAGATATACAAAGTGCATTATGAATTTGTCTAGATTCAATGTATTAAATCACAAAATTTTACTGATTATTTGGTATATTATTCAATTACCCTGTAAGTATTTAAAGTAAATAAGAAGTTATTTTTACTGTAAGCATTTTTTAAAAAGATATTAAAAACAACAAATAAACAAACAATATTGGAAGAAGCATCATGGAGGTTGCACATTTGCTTGTACTGTCAGTCTTTCTGCTCTTTTCTCTTTGCTACAGTTTACTTTGTGTGTACTGAGGATGACCTTGTGTTCGTAGGGGTAAAAACTCTCTGAGTCGACCCCTCCATTGCGAATGATGTAGCTGTAGGACTTAGTGATGAAGCCTCCTCTGCAGCCGAGGTTTCCGTCCTTGGTGCTGCAATCCACCAAGTTCTGTGGGCTCAGGGAAACAAGAACCCCTGTTTTCTTCTTCAACTGGCCCTCAAGAGCTCCCAAAGAGCTGAAGGCCCAGCATGACCCACATAACCCCTTAAAAAGGTTAAAAAAATTACAAAGTTTAATGGTACTGTTTTTACTGCATTGTAGTCAGTAATGCCTGCCTTTGAGCAAAAAAAAAAAAAAGAGTATTTTACCTGGTTTCTGACAGGACCCACCAGGCCAGTCTTCCTCCAGTCCATGCTCTGAGGAACTGAAGAGCCACTCACTTCCTTAAAAGTGTCATTGGTGAAATTAACAGTCTCCTCCAGTTTCAAGCCATTCAGCTTCTCATTGATCTCCTCAGCTGTCTTGGGGGAAAAGAAATGGCTGCAATAAATAAAATGAAAACACTGCAATGCTTTGTGATTAGTTATTACCTCTCCACAACAGGGTTCTTCTCAACTTTGGACTCATTTGACACTTGAAGTGTAAATACAGCACCACAAGGACACAGTGAAGTTGATGTCAGCATGTCAATGTCGTTAAAGTCCATTGGCAATTGAAAAGCCTCTTGTAAAAAACTGCAGCACTGAAATAGCTCAACTCAATGACAAACATACCATTACCTCTGTCTTTGAGAAAAAAACACAGAATATTCTTTATTATTGTGTCACACAAGTCCATCACCTTATCATGCCTTGGCTGCACAATCATGCTGTATTTATCTGTAGCAGATGTGACTCTGTGTCATCTTGTTGATCTTTAAAAAACATTTTTTCCTTACATGTGAAGTACATTTTATCTGCCTCACATTATTCTCCCAGGCAACTGTAACACAGTGTCCTCTGACAATGGGCCAAAAGCTTGTGTGTGTCCCAAACATTTCTGCCAGTTTCCTGCAGAGAGTCAACATGCCACGCCCATCCAGGCTTTACCATTCTGGCTTCCTGTAGTTATAATCAAAATAAAAACCCTCTTCTTTATGGTGTCTTTAAAGTTCCCTTCCTCTTTTGTTTATGCATCTTTTTTACTCATCAACCTTTAATTTGAAGTCATACATCCATACTGTAATATTAAAAATGACTTAAAACATAAGTCCACATAAAATGAAAGATTAGGTCTTGGTTATTAGATTTACATTTGTGCACATGCAGATTTCTGTTGTTAAAATATTTTATATTTTTATAAAAGTAATAAAGAACTACACTGAAGCACAGTGGCACGCAGTGAAAAATCCACAGCTCTATTCTTATTCTATGTATTCCCATCATTATATAAGGGTTATCATGTACATAAAAATAAGCGTCTTGATTGTCCAGGCTTGCCCAGCCCTTAGTGGATTAAATTAATCTGATTGTATGAAGGGAGATTAGAGATGCTCTATAGGTTAGGGTTTAAATTAAGCCCAACGGATGCAGGTTTATCTGCAGATTAACTGTGGTGGTCATTCACATCCATTTTGCAAAAGATCAATGTGCATGAATGCACTTCATATTATGATGCCAAAATTTGACTATGTTTACATGGTGCTCAGTGCTAAATTGTCTATAACCACCAGAGGTCTCTCAGATACACTTCTGTGAATGATCACACCAGGCTGGTGCTGCAATTTGTAGCCTTCAGTTTCACAGGTGATTCCTGCATAAGTTCAGTCTCGGATGATTTTTGTTATCATCATTTTTGTTACTATTAGGCTGCCAAGGTCATAATCATGATATACAGTGATGTGTAAAAGAAAGTACACCCTCTTTCAATTTTAAGGTTTTACAAATTTAACAAAAACTTAGCCAAAAGCAGAGGCAAAAGCAGAGTTTGGGAAGTTTGCTGGTCTGGAACATTCAGGTGTGTTATGCAATTTCCCCCCTGGGATTAATAAAGTATTCAGATTCTGATTACCATGATGCCGAGGAGGAAAGGCATCAGCAATGACCTTAGTGAAACATTTGCTGCTGCTCATCAATATGAGAAGTTTTATAAAGCTGTTTACAGACAAGTTGAAGTCCATCATTCTACAGTGAGAAAGATTATTCACAAGTGAAAAACATTCAAGGCAGTTGCCAATCTTCCCAGGGGTGGATGTCCCAGCAAATCCAATCCAAGGTCAGTCAATGCTCAGAGAAACTGCAAAAAACCCAAGTGCTACAGCTCAACTCTAAAGGCCTCAGTCAGCATGTTAAATGTTAAAGTTCATGACGGCAAAATTAGAAAAAGACAGAGCAAGTATGATTTTTTTTTTAAAAGGGTTGCCAGCAGAAAACCTCTCCTCTCTAAAAAGAACATGGCAGCAACTTTTTACAAAGCTGCATGTGAAAAAAAACACAAGAATTCTGGAACAATGTCCTTTGGATACACAAGACCGCAGCGTCGATGTTTGGCCATAATGCACAGTGCCATCCAAATCCAAATACAGCATATCATCACAAACAACTTTCTAGCATGGTGGTGGAGGGTTTATTGAGTTGACAGTTACTGAGTCAACCTTGAATTTCCCTGTTTACCAAAGTATTCTAGTTAAATGTGAGGCCATCTGTCCAGCAGCTAAAACTTGGCCAGTCAGATCATACAACAGGACAATGACTCCAAAGCACACCAGCAAATCTGCAACAGAATGGTTAAAAAAAGAAAAGAATCAAGGTGCTCCAGTGGTCCAAAGGCCAGACCTCTAAATGACTGAAATGCCCTGGGTCGACCTTAAGAAAGCTGTGCATAAAGAATACCTGCAAACCTCAAAGAACTAAAACAACATTGTAAAGAATAGTGGGCCAAAATTCCTCCACAAAGATGTGAAATACTGATAAATTCATATAGAAAATGATTTTTTCAAGTTAGTCCTGCTAAAGGTGGTTCTAAAACCTCCTGTATCAAGGGGTGCAGTTTAACTTCATTTTTGTTCAGTAAATATTGAGATGGTATAATGCGCTGGGCGTTGTTGTTCAAATGAGATTGTATTTACCTAATTTTAAGACCTGCTGAGGCCCAGGTTATTTGTAAAACCTTAAACCTTAAAACCTTAAACCTTAAAACTGACTATATAATGGAAGGGACACATCCCTCCACTATTCACTTGCTCAAAATTTGCCCCTTATACTGAAGTCAAAATAAAATTGAAAGAATTTCCCACGCTGTGACAAGCAACCACGCATTTGAAATATAATTATAACTAAAAAAACAATTACTAATATTATCATGATTGATTCTAGTATCACAGCATATGTTTGTTAAAGTGGTGTTGCCCCTACAATTCCACTACACAATTGCTTTGCCAATAGTTCCCATACACTGCAAATTCATTGTAGTGGTGGGAGGAGAGCCCCTGCAGAACACTTTTTGTCTGGATGAGAAAACCACACGTGTACATTTTCTTGATGAATAACAATAGAGATGTTATTTGTGGTTGTACATGAAGAGGGATGACGCATATTACTGTGTGAAACCAACTGTGGTTAAAGTCAACATTTACTACAAGATAAGTAAGAATTTTCTAATAGGTCTCACTTCTGTTAAAGTGTTAAACTGTTTTTCCCATACCAGACTTCCCTGATCCTGTAGCAGTTGTTTGTCTCTCTTCTCATTATTGCTGCTGCTTGTGTTGCTCTTTTTTAAAGCAATGAAATGTTTTTTTCTTACATTTTTGGTGACTGGTCAAAATACCCATGACTACAAATCCTCCTGTGCAAAGAGCAGTGAAAATAAATTATTTATCGTATGAAAAATATTTCTAGGCCTACATTTTTGTTTTTTTAGAAAACTGAATGCAATTCCATCCATGAGCATTAAAGCCATTCTAATGTTACTAATGAATGCCTCCAAATTAACACGTCTGTCTTGACTGGGATCCAGAACTAGAAAGTTTAGATATCCGGTGTTCTCAGCAGAAAGCTGTTACATAAAACAGGATCCTACCATGTCAGCCAGGTGGTTCAGTCCCAGTGTGAAGCTGTGTTTTCCTGCTGAGGCCTCCTGGTTATGTCTTAACACGAAGAGCACGTTCTTCTCCCATACTGCTCTCCTGAAGTCGATCTCAGTCTGAAAAAAAAATGATGACCGTCTCATCTAAACGTCAAGTGCCCGCAAGACAACCGAGAGGTGTTTATTTAAGTCCTACCTGATTATCATAAACTTTGCCATGTTTGATTTTCCACTCTTCCCACAGTTTGTTCACATCAGGTAAAGAATAGCTGAGGACCACAAAGGCCAAAAGCAACACAGCCCACAAAATGTACATCCTGAAAAACAAATGGGTCATTTTATGTGAGCAGATGTGACCCTTGTGTAATTTGTCTCATAAATAATTGGTTAATCCTGACAATTCAGTGTCTCATTTAGTGCATCTAATTGTATGTGTGTTATATTGACCTAAAATATCTTTGGGACTGGACAACTAGTAGGACACAAGACATATAGTAAGTAGAGTATTATATAATTCAGAAATTTTCCTACAGTATATAATTTAGGTGACGGGTTGTTAGAAAAAAAGAAGTTATAAATTGTAGAAAATTATAGCTAAGCACCAGAAATGCAACTGAACTCAAAAGTTTTTTGTTCAGTTATTAAAGCCTGCTATGTACAAACTCTTGGTCTGAAAATACTCAAGTCACAGCTGTCCTAAAATTTAGTAAAGTTTAAATATGTTAGTGTCAAAAAAATACTGTAGAATTATAAGTTTTTATTTTCATTACACAGTGTCCCCCATAGTGTAGTGGTTTACACATTCCCCTCACATGCCAAAGGTCCCTGGTTTGATTCCAGGGGGGGACACAAGCCTCTATCAGCATGGAGGGTTGCGTTGAATTAATCTGCTGTGGCGACCCTTTGGGGAGACTACAAGGGAGCAGCCAAAGGTACATTTCATTGTCATTATACGATGTAATGTAGCAGCTACAAATTTAAATGCAGGAAGATACACAACAGTCATCTACATAATTATTATAAGACAGTATATAAGAAATATAAAATATACATTAAAATATAAATAGTACTAGGACTACTAAATATAGAAGTATATAAAGTACTGATGTTAAGTGCAGTATTTTCTAGGATACCATGTGGGATATATAATATAGAATATGGCACACAGGACAACATGCTTGACAATAATTGGTGTTTTTGTTTAAATTGAAGAATTTAAAAGTTCAGAACCCTGAGAAGTTAGGAGAGTTGCTTTAAGAAA
The DNA here is from genome assembly GCA_015106775.1 of Etroplus canarensis. Lineage (NCBI taxonomy): Eukaryota > Metazoa > Chordata > Actinopteri > Cichliformes > Cichlidae > Etroplus > Etroplus canarensis. The sequence goes on along the minus strand of VUQH01051261.1, from coordinate 9,774 downwards.
ACATTCATTTTCATACAGTTCAGGGTTGCAAAATATGGTTGAATGGAAATCTGCACTAAACAGTAAGAAAATGTATGAAACTCAAACAGAATATGACAAGGTTTCAGAAAATCAGAACGCTCATAGAATGTAAAGTATAGGGTGTTGAAATAAATACCTTAAACGTGGTTAGTGTTATGTTCACACCTTAGAAAATGAGTCCAAAACCACAACAATGTATGTGAAATTAAACACAGTCTGCAAAGTACATGAGCAAACTGTAGCCTTAGAAATGTGATTCCAGTCTACAGAGTACATTTCTGAGAGATTAATATGCGTGTAAAAGCAGAAGTTCAAACAGGTATTACTATAATCTCCGAGCTTCTCTCTCAGCAAACCTTTACTATCTTTATAGGATTAAAATAACTTTGAAATGGCATTTATTTTCATCAGACAAACACGCTAAATGCAGCACTACAACTACAAGAGGTTTAGACTCACCTTTTCGCAAAATGATATTGCCCAGGAAGAAAAGTGCACACTGTTTGAATGCAGCAAACTCAACACAACAGACCTTCCTGCCTGAAAGAGGAAGTTTGATTTCCTGATGCAAACTTTTTTGAAAGTTTTTTTTCAGCATCTGCTTACCGTCTCCTCATGTGACTCTAATTTACAACCAGCTGCAGATGGCCAGAATATCCAAGCAGTATGAGAGGTGCAAACAGTGAAAGTTAAATGATAAAAATACACCTAAATGAAAGTGCTTGTAAGGGAAAAACATACCAGTTTACTGTGAAACACTGTTTTACAGTAAACTGGTAGAAACGAAACTGTTGAAATGTTTTGTAGCTCAGGGTGAATTTTTCAATGAATTATTGCATTACATTTGACATTCTGACATACAGTAGTTGTTTGTTGATATGAGAGGAGAACACATAAGCTTAACTTATAAATTAGTCCAAAGAAAAAATCAACAATCCACATTTACTGCTAATGATGTTAATTTAAATCCAATTATGATAGATCAGCCTGAGTTTGTGACAAAGGCTGCAGTTTGTTCATCAGGGCTCTTCATTTTGAAACATGCTGGATTTATAGAGGCTCAAACAGACAAGTCTTAAAATCTTTCTTTCTTTCTTTCTTTCTTTCTTTCTCCAGAATAAGGAATTTTAGTAGATAAGCTTGTCTTTAGCTTGGATAACTTCTGTTGCTTTTTTCTTTCTGAAATCTTGCTCTTAAAGTTGAGCAAGATTTCTTGCACATTTTCAAATTTAACATTAACTTCCTCACTAGTGCCTCTTTCTTCTATATCTTGTTTACACTTGGTAGGTCCATCATATCAAAAGTGGACAGCACTAAATAAAAGTGCAAATAATTGCCAGTTGCGCTGAGATCTGATCACTCAGGTTGAGGTGGTCTGGGTTGAATCCATCTGGGTCTCCTGTTTGCTAAAAACACAAATCATTTCAACTGATCCTTTTGTTGCAGGAGCAGCAGGAAAGACAGTCTGAAATAACACTTAAAACAGCTTCAGTGGTTACTGGAGTAGAAAAAGAGAATACACAGAGTGTAAGAAGACTATGACACTAGACCACAAGAAGACCCACTTTTTAATTTTCCTCTTATGCCCATATCGACTTAGTGAAGGGCACTGACCAAAAAAAACTGATCCTACTGTTAGTTCTGAAAGGCCATGAAGTCAAACTCAGTGAGCAATTGTAACAGATGAGCTAATCTTAATTCAAGTGATTCTATTCTGCTCATCCTATTGGAAAATCTCATGGGGCATGCTATTTAAGCCACTTTAGCCTGTATACTGCTGCTGCTGCTGCTGCCTCTGCAAGCTGTTTTGCAACTCGTCCCATAACCCAGCTCCTCCATTTCAGGCTGTTTACGCTTTTCTGTGAGATGGCCATGCTGCCATCACTGCTATCATGTGACTGGCTAAAGAGATATTTGTGTTAATAAGTAGCTGAGCTGCTGTACTTAATGAAGTGGCCAGTGACTATACATTGGTTCTTGAAACATTTACTTTTGTTTCTTAGCCTCTGAGTGTAGTGGTTTACACATTTGCCTTATAAACAAATGGTCCCTGGTTCAATTCCAGGTGGAGACACAAACCCTTCTCACCATGGAAGGTTGCCTCAGGAAGGGCTTCCGGTGTAAAACCTCTTGCCAAATTACAAATGTGGACCAATCCACTGTGGTGACCCCATGGGGAGAATACAAGGGAGCAGCCGAAGGTACACTATTAGCTCTTGACAAACAAATCTGTGGCTGGACTGGCAACAGCCTGTGTGTGGAGCCCTTTGACCTTCCAACAGAGCTGATGTGGTCAGGTAGACCAGTGTTTTTCAACCTTTTTTGAGCCAAGGCACATTTTTTTCCATTTTTTCAAATCCCGAGGCACACCACCAGCAGTAAAAAATGAAACTCTGTAGCTTATATTAACAATATAAAGTCGTTCTCACCAAAGTGTCTTGAATAGGAATTAAAAAAAGTATTTTATAATCATATTTCTACTCGCTCAGTGTGAAACCTGGGCTCTCGCTAGCCACAATGCCACTGTCACCGCCACGTGACGCGTCACTGTACAAAGTAATTAGCTACCTGTTGCCACCTACTGATATGGAAGAGTATTACATGATTACTCTGCCGATCATTTGACAGCACAGACACTTGACAACGGCACTTTTTTTTGCGGATTCGTTTTCAAAAATATTTTTAGACCAATTAGGTGAAATTGGATAATTTCCCACGGCACACCAGACAAGGTTGAAAACCACTGAGGTAGACACACCTTGAACAACACATTATAGACATGTTTTATATGGTGATGGGCCTGTGGTGTCCAGTTGTGAGCCAATTTTAATTGCATTTTTATAAGTTCTATGTGACATGTTACCACATTGTTAAACAAAGCATGAAAAAATGCAATATGAAACACATTTCATTTTGTTTATTTTTGCACTGACTGATTTAATTCTTATTAGCAGATGTAAACTGATGCTGCTGATGATTACACAATTGTTGGTAAATAAATGGCGTGACACAAAATCCTCTTAAGAAGACAAACGGATGAGAATGTACAGAACAGATGTGTGTGCTGATCATCATTGATTGCAGTGTGAGTAAGTCAGAATGGATGGTAAAACCAAGAGAGGAGGGATTAGTGGTTAAGATACAACAGCACATACAGTGAGCGGCTTGTGACCCAGTCATTCTCTTTCTTTGCTCTCATTTCCGGTCAGCTTTCTGTAAAATAATGTAAAAAAAAAAGAAAAAAAAAAAGGAATTACCAGAGACATCACAGCATTCGCCATAGTGGAGAGCTGCAATGACAGAAGTGTACGATGAAAAATAGACAGGCGGACATTATGCAATGTGGAACTTCGATTTGGCCTTGGCTATTTTTGGTCTCCATCTCTGATCTGTCCCCTTCCTGGATGCTGGGTTGGACTGAGATTTGCTGATGAGTGCAGGTTCCTTAAGGTAACAGATGGTAAGTTCCTGACGCAGCACAGGCTCTTCTTCTGTGGTGATCATGCATATTTCATTGCATCTCATTATTTTGCATCTAAGCTGAGAGGGAATTCAACTACCGACACAAAACACCTGATTGTTGTTGTTTTGTTGGTTTCCACTGAATTCACAGGGAATGTTTTTGAGTTTCAGCAAGTTCTTTGCAAAATGAAATTACAAAGGGGGGCAGTGTGGGTGTAGTTAGCAACTAAAACTCAGAATGTAGAAAATCATTTACACCTGTTATGTTTTCCCAGTTTACAGTCGATTAAAGAAGATTTATTCAGTTACAGAAGGGAAAAGAAAACACAGGCAAATCCTCTTGCCTATTCAGCATGTTTTAAATGAGAGAAGATGTTACATCCTACCTCTTACTGTTAGGACCTAATAATAATGTTAATTTCGAATGGCAATATAATCAATCTCTTTGCGCGGCTGCTTAGGGAACCTGGGGCATTTTTAATATTGTAGCTCTGCCACCCCTAAACAATGGAACACAACCTGTTATGCAACTGCAAGGACATGGGTGCAAATGGAATTAATTAAAAGCACAAAGGGTTTACACTGTATATTTATACAAATTATAGTGGTGGACGAGTTCAGATATCTGGGGATCAAACTATGCAAAGCAATGTAATTGCACAAGAGAGATGAAGGAGAGAGTGCAGGCAGGGTGGAGTGGGTGAAGAAGAGAGTCAGAGGTGCTTTGTGACAGAAGGATAGCAGCAAGAGAGAAAAGGAAGGTTTACAAGACGATGGTGAGACCTGCTATGATGTATGATTTGGAGATGATAGCACTGACAAAAAAGACAGAAGGTGGAGGTGGCAGAGTTGAAATTGAGATTTTCTCTGGGAGTGACCAGGATGGACGAGATTAGAAATGAGTACATCAGAGGGACAGCTCAGGTTCAGCAGTTTGGGGATAAAGTCAGAGAGGCAAGGCTGAGATGGTTTGGACATGTTCAGAGGAGGGATAGTGGATATATTGGACAAAAGTTGTTGAAGATAAAGCTGCCCAGTAGGAAGAAAAGAGGAAAACTGCAGAGAAGGTTCATGGATGTAGTGAAGGAGGAGTTGGTGTGACAGAGGGGGATGCAAGGGATAGGGTGAGATGGAGGCAGAAGATCCACTCTGGCAACCCATAACTGGAGCAGCCAAAAGAAGATTTACATGAATTATAGTGGCCCCGTAGTGTAGTGGTTAAGCATTCACCTTACAAGTGAAATGTCCCTGGTTTAATTCTAGGTGGGGACACAAGCCCCTCTCACCATAGAGAGTTGCACCAGGAAGGGCATCCAGTATAACACCTCTGCCAAGTTACCAATGCAGGTTAATCTGCTGTGGTGACCCCTTGGGAAGAATACAAGGGAGCAGCCACAGGTACATAGTGTGATTATTTAGTGGTACCAAAAATATGTAAAAATGACTGATACTTAAAAAATCCAACCATGCACAAGCTGAACAGCATTAATGCTTCATTCAGTAAATAGATATAACCTGCTTTTATGTTTTTATAGACTCGGCTGAACACCTTCTTAAGCAATTAACTTCCTGTCATGATGCTCTTGCTACAATAGGTCTTTGTACATATTTCCTCCTGGTCCTAAAATTCAACTTCTACCATATTTGTAGTCATGTAAAAACAAAATGTTACAGTTAAATATATCAGGACATAATAAAAATCATCTTGTCCCTACTATTTTCTTAATTTAGGTAAATACAACCTCAAGTTAACAACACGTCACATTAAACTGTGTTATTATTTAACCAAAAAGCTAAACTTCAAAAGCCATGTGGAAAACCAAATGTACCACATGATTTAGTAGTCTGTAGAACCCCCTTAAGCAGCAATAACTTTAAGTAATTGTTGTTTTGCCCCACTCTTCTTTACAGTGTTGCTTCAATCCATTCAAGTTTGCAGGAATTTATTTATGCACAGCTCTCTTAAGGTCTCCCCATAGCATTTCAATCATTTTGAGATCTGGACTTTGACTGAGCCAGTGAAACACCGTGATTCTTTACTTTTTCAACCATTATGTTTTAGATCTGCTGGTGTGTTTGGGATCATTGTCCTGCTGAGTGACCCAATTTTGGCTAAGCTTTAGCTGCTGGACAGATGGTCTCACATATGACTCTTGAATACTTTCTTATATAGAAGAGTTCATGGTGACAAGGTCATGTGGCTGCAAAACAAGCCCAAATCATCACCCCTCCACCACTGTGCTTGACAGCTGTTATGAGGAGTTTGTGCCGACATGATGTCTTTTATTTTTATTTTTTGCCACATATCTCCACTTTGTCTTATTTGTCCAAATAACATTGTACTAGAAGTGTTGTGGTTTATTCAGATGCAACTTTGCAATCTTAGCTATGCTGCCATGTTCTTTGTAGAGAGAAAAGGCTTTCTTCTGGCAACCCTTCCAGACAAGCCATACTTGGTCAGTCTTTTGGCAACTGCACTGTCATCAACTTTAACATTAACTTGCTGACTGAGGATTTTAGAGTCTGAGCATTGCATATTCTGACTTTGGGGTGAATTTGCTGGGAAGTTCAAGATTTGTAGCCGTCTTGAATGTTTTCCACCCATGAAAATCCTTCTCACTGTAGAATAAAGGGCGTCACATTCTTTGGAAATGGTCTTATAACCTAATAATTATCTTTGCTCCTTGGCCTTGTGTTAACACACACCTGAATGCTCCAAACCAGCAAACTGCCACAACTTCAGTTTTTATAGAGGTGGTCACGCTGCCTATTAAGCAATTTATCAAGTGCATTTAATTAGCAGCACCTAGTTTACCTAGTTTAAAACTTTGTAAGGAACAGGTGATTTTTCTTTCTCATATGTAATACCTTAGAATTGAAAAAGGTTGCACTTTCTATTTTACCTCACAATCAGTCTCAGACTCAAATTACAATGAAATTCTTATAGTCTTTACTAATTTTATCTGAATTACTATTTTTTAACATTTGCTGCTTCTTAATGTAAGTGATGAGGTACTACAAGAATAGCAACTTTCTATCACAGATAAATCAGCTCGTCTCACTAGCTCATGGAGAGCCATGAATCAAAGGTATTTGAATCAGATGATAGATGATGGGTTCTTGGGTCAGTTAAATCTGATCAATCCTCACACTCAGAAATACAAAAGTCAGTTTTTGTCCCCCATAAGTACAATCTACACAAATGTATCTTCTAGGGATTTTTATAGAACCTCAAGGTAACATCTTCAAGGTTTATATTCCCAGAGTATACTCTCAGAGTTTGACTGATTAGCGGAGTTTGAGTCAAACTCCTTTTACAGTCATAACATGTCAGTGAGCACCTGCGTACCACAGTGGATGAATCCGCATAGGTATTTTGGCACAGATTTTAGGCTGGATGCCTTTTCTGATGCAGCTTTTTCATGGTGGAAGTAGCTTGTGTCCCCTCCTGGACTCGAACCAGGGCCAATGTTACTCTTGTTTCAGAAAATATTCACTGAGTAAAACAAAGCAAAATTCTGAATGATTATGAATATAATGTATATATTATATATTAATTTCAAACTGAAAGATAAGCTGTGATGGTTTACTACATACCAATGCTTAATTTTTTTAAATGCTGGAGAAACTGTTTTAACCAAACACTTAGAGGAACATATAGATTAGCTAAGGTGTCCATGGCTTAATCAAAATTTCAAAAGGCTCTGATGAGACAAAGAGCTGAAAAGATATTCCTTTATTTCTAAGTGTCAGTGCTGAAATTCATCCCCATCTGGTGTTACTCATAAATCTCTGCATTTGGCTGACCTGTGCCTGCCTCCTGTCATCCAGTGCAGTGTGCTGGATGGAGTCCAGGAGCTAGTGCATATAATCCCCCAGCATGCACCAAGCACCCGCGCGTCTACAGCCCGGTTGTTGTTGCCATGAGGACAGTGGAACAACAGGAGGACTGAGCTACAGCATCAGGCGTCCTTCGGAGTATAGATTTGAGGAAGCGGAGCATGAAGCTTTCTTGTTGTGGTGCGTTTGATTCCTCTGACAAGGCTTTTTTGATCAGCAAGGTTGTTAGGAGGATCTGGCAGACCAGCACATGTATTTTGCTCTTTGAATTCTATTTTCTTCTTTTAACAATTATAGAGACAAATAAAAAACAAAACAAAAAGTAATTTCCATGTAAAAGTGGAGCTATCACAATGACAAACCCATCAGCTTAAGGAGAAGGTGAGTTGGCATGCTTAATTTTCCTTTGATTTCTTCTCAAACTGCTGTAATTATGTGTCTTTCATGCCACCAGTCTTTCTGTTTGAGTTTTTGATGGTATCGAGGAACAGCAAAATTCTGCGATTTCACCTTTGTAAGCTATTTTCGCTCTCTCGCATGTGCTTTCCCGGAGGAGTGCAGGAGGAGTATTCCTCCATCATTCAGTGCCGCTGGGAGCTGCTGTCAGCAACAGTCTCTGCTCCCAAGATCCATACAAATCACTGTGTTCATATAAAATTACCTGAAAAGTAGATACACTCCACTGTGGCATGTTCACTTACTGAACTAATATGGTCTAGGCTCCCTCGGGTTTAACAAGTAGATATGTGGAAACTCAATGAGGAGCTCGCACAAAAGTTGGATCAAAATCAGCAGGAATGCAAACATGTATGCAATAAATGAGGATTGGTATTTTAACATTTGCAGCTATTTTTGTGGAAAATGTCACAAATGTAACAGGCATCCCTCATTCTCATGTCATCTCTCCTCTCACATGCTCCATGCTGTGCACAGTTACAACCTTCAGTACAACAACGTGTGAGCAGAGCTGCCAAAACAGAAGGTGGCATCACACTTGAAGGTGTTATTTTTTTCTCTCCTCCTCTTGACAATTTAAACAGCACATTTCAGCAAGTCACACTTTTTTTTGATGAGCTGAACCATTAGTCATTTTTACAGAAGCGCTACCCAAGACTCAAGTTTAAGGAAAAAAATAAATACACAAAATAAAAAAGTCTGTTTACATGTTCACATGACACAATCACACATTCAACCCTAAAGCCATTATGTGTTTACTGACAGTACCTCGGCATTTTTCCAGTAAGACATCATTTCCATGCAGCATGCTTGTCGACAGCATTGTCTATTTTCTTTATGCACTAATATAGTTTTGCTTTTTCCGCCACCTACTGGTGGATTTAGCAAAAGTTAAATAAAAAATAAAATAAAATGAGCTTATGATGATTTGAGATTGAAAAAATGTCAGTAGCTGTAATAGGCATCCCTCCAGTCATGCATTTGTCTGTTATGTGATCATAGTTCTAGGAATAAAAAAGGCATGACCTTTAACTCTCCAAACTATTGGCACTATATTTGCTCCTGTCTTTAATTATGTAATGTCTGATTGACAATCTTCGCATAGGAGATTATGTGAGTATCATACTTACAGCAAGGTTAAAGAGACTTTGTGCTGGCCAGATATGGTCAAACATAGATACTGCAAACAAAAGCTTCCTTATAAGATGCAACAAGAAGTAATTATGCAAAATTTTAAAAGAAACAACAAAAATAGAAAGCACCAGATAAAAAGCATTATGGTGCCTAATTCAGATGATCTGAACACATAAATAAACCTCTGATAAATAAAATAACACTCCTATAAAGTACAGATATATTTGAATCAGCTTTCAAGACCCAGGACCTCTTTCTTTGGATTCCATCATTTGTAGAAATTGAAGAACATGAACAATAATGTCAGAAGAAAGTCTTTAAACTCAAGCCACAAGAATATATACAATCTATTAATACTGAATGAAATGATGCAATAATGGCAATGGAAATATGTGTCCCTTTCACATTACAATATCCCCTGTTTCCATTCATGGAGTCTGTGTTGAGACTGTTGATGTCTATAAATACCTTGGGGTCCACATTGTCAAAAAACTGAACTTCATCAAAAACACAGAAGCCATCTATAAAAAGGGTCAGAGGCGTCTCTTTTTTCTAAGGCGTCTCAGATCCTTCAACATCTGCCGGATGATGCTCAGGATGTTTTATGAGTCTGTAGTAGCCAGTGCCATCCTCTATGCTGTAGTGTGCTGGGGCAGCAGACTGAGAGTAGTGCATACTAACAGACTCAACAAACTGATCCGTAAGGCTAGTAACGTTGTGGGGTGTGGAGCTAGACTCCCTGACAGTGGTGTCAGAAAGGAGGATACTGTCCAGGTTTAGGACCATTCTGAAAAATCCCTCCCACCCTCTCCATTACATGCTGGACAAACAGAGGAGCATATTCAGCAACAGACTCATTCT
>VUQH01051258.1:5544-16417 GCA_015106775.1 Etroplus canarensis | reverse complement strand
TCACCTTCAACTCATCCCAAATCTGTCTCAGCTATAAACACAAATCAGCACAATTAAAGCCTCAAATGTAGAATGTCCCCCCCACAGGTGTCCACTCTGAATTAAAGCTCCCTAAATCTTATCCTGCTGAGACTATTCTAACAATTTTGGGACGTGCCCACTCACTCAAATGATACTTTTAATGCTTTTAATGGCACAGACAGATTCAGACGGTGTTTTTGGTTTTGCTGTCAGTTTCTTTTTCTGTCTGTCCAGAGAGGAATGCTTGGCTCTTTGTTTGCAGACTGGAAAGGGGGACATGTACTCAGTGTCAACCGGCGTTCACGGGAGCTGACTGCGAGACAAAGCAGACGTCCACGCAGGCCTTTACAGTCACGTCCAGCCTTTTGTCCACATACAGCCCAGTTCAAAGGAGCTGCTGCGGGCCAGTGTCACGCGTGTATTGCATTAGAACGGCGGCAGCCTGCGGTGGGTTTGCTAAGCTTTAAAATAAAAGAGGGAGCGAGCTCACATTTTCAGTCTGCCGCTGTGCGAAGGCCTCATATTTACAGTAAGCTTTGTTTTTCTCATATCCAGGACGCAGATTAGATTCATTCTCCTGTTGTTATGGAAACATCATTTTTCAGGAATTGAATTTAGTACCTCTAATGCAAATACAGATAGATTTTTATTATAGGTGTGTGTGTGTGTGTGTGTGTTTCTAAATCAATCCTCCCTTCTAGTCATTTTCTCCTTCCTTCAGATGAGGATACCAACCCCTAACGGCTCCTCCATGTGTTGGAGGTGAAGTCGTCAGGGCCGCAGGTGCAGCTTTATTTGCCTCTCCGTCTTAATTTACTACGGAGGTTACGAGCGGCCACCCCGGGCTGCCGTTTCCACCCCTGGAATGCTTTGATGTTGGGAGGCCGGCCGGACGGTCGGACAGGAGGATCCGCGCAGAGCCGGACCCTCCAGGTGAAATGTGTTGTCTGTGTCCGCCGGCTCATTATGGGCGTCATGGTGTGGGGGTCTGTGGATGGGTTTCCAAGGTTTTTGACTTTTCCTTTTTGTTTTTTTTTTTGTTTTTGTTTTTGTTTTTTTAGGGTTCCTTGAAGGAATTATAGGCATCCGTTATATAGTTCCAGATTTCAAGGAGTTAATTTAAAGGCTGTTCCAGTGGCTCTCAGTGGGAATTTCCAAGATCCACAACCAAGTTCCAGGTTTTTGGGATTTTCCAGGAATCCCTAAATTCTTCAGTGAAGAAGTGCAGATTCTCTCTCTTTCTAAAATCTGCCGTGTTGTTTGTGACCAGTTTGCTCTTTTGCCTGCAAGGAAAAAAAAGGAAAAAAAATCAAAAACTGCCAGGCGAGATTTCAGGAAAGCTTGTGGAGAGCAGGAGCGTGGAAATTTGAATCACTTTATTTACAGAGCGGGTCACTGGCCTTGGACACACTCTCCCGAGTGCCCCTGAAATTCCAGTTTCAGTTTTAGGAGAAGAGGCGTCAGGCCACCTTGAATGAGGTTCTGAGTTTTGAAAGGCTACTAACTGTAATTCCAGGCTTCACTTGAGGATTAGGAGCTCTGAGGTGCACCAGCAGGTCGTTGAGGTAAGTCTAGGTGGAATCAAAGAGGTTAGGATTTTTTAAAGTTAGTTTATATAGAGCTTTTTCTAAAGGGCATTCCGATCATTTTCAGTGTGACCAGAGTTCTGTGAGGAGGTTTCAGGTTTTGGACAATCCCTGCATTCCAGGAAATTTTTCCAGGAATCCCTAAATTCTTCGAGCCTCACTGAAGAAGTGCAGCTCCTCTCTGTGTTTCCAAAATCTGCCGTGTTTTTTGGGACCAGTTTGCTCTTTTGCCTGCAGGAAAAAAACCCAAAACTGCCAAGCTAGATTTTAGGAAGCCTTGTGGAGAGCAGGAGCGTGGAAATTTGAATCTGGATCACTTTATTTACAGAGCAGGTCGCTGGCCTTGGATACACTCTCCCAAGTGCCCCTGAAATTTCAGCTGGGAGTTTAAGGAGTCTTTGAAGAGGTGCTTCAGGATTTCGTGGCCTTGAATTTTGATCTTTAAAAGTCCAACCAGAAATTCCAGGGGGTCTTCAAAGGGGTCAGACCACCTTGAATGAGGTTCAGAGTTTTGAGAGGGTACTAATTGTAATTCCAGGCTTCACTTGAAGATTTTCAGGAGCTCTGAGGTGCATCAGCAGGTCGTTTAAGTAATTCTAGGTGGAATTAGGAATTTTTGAACGGTTAGTTGATGTAGAGCCTTTTCTAAAGGGTGTTTTAGTTGTTCTCAATGTGAACTTTTGAGTACAGCGAGGAGGTTTCAGGTTTTGGGCAATCTGTGTATTCCAGGGGATTTTCCAGGAATCCTTCACTGAAGAAATGCGGCCTCTTATCGGATCTTTGCAGAGTCTTGATATTTTTTTTTTTTTAACGTTTAAATATTTGTCTGCAAGATCACACAAACTGAAATTTTTGAAAGACAAATTTTAGGAAACCTGGTGGAAAGAGGGAGCATGGAAATTTGGATTTAAATCTGGATCATTTTATTTATAAAATAGGTGAACGGCCTCGGCAGAGAATACACTCTGTGAGGTGCCCATGAAATTCCAGCTGGGAGTTTAAACAGTCTTCCCTCAAGATTTTGCAAACTTGAATTTTGATCTTAAAAAATCCAGCTAGAAATTCCAGGGGGTCTTGAAATGGGTCTGGGGAATTTCTGCTGGTCCTTGATTTTCCTAATAATATACTGAAGACACTGAGGGGGCGTAGAATGATCTGGGCTACATCAGGAGTGTTTTACAGGCCACCTTGAAAGAGTTCGGGAGTTTTTGAATGGCACCAGCCATAATTCCAGACATCATTTAAAGATTTCCAGCAGCTCTGGGAACGTTGAGGGGCATCAGCAGATCCTTAAAGCAACTCCAGATGGATTAAAGGATCACTGAATAGAGTTCAGGAGTTTTTGAAAAGGGCTGGTGATCCTTGAGGGGATTCCAGAAATCCTTAATGTGGTCTTGCGGAGTGTTTTGGACCCTGGCAGGAGCTTTTCTTGGGAATCTAAACAAGCTTAAAGGCTCCTTCAGAAGTTTCCTCAACTCTGAATTTATGTAAAGAATTGCTTAAAATGTCAGGGTGACCGTGGGGACTGGGGGTCCTCGAGGAGGTCAGGGAAACTTGAGGGTTTCTCGAAGAATTTCAGGGGGTGTTCGAAACAGTTTAAGGATCCTTGAGGAAGTCTGATGGGGTTTGAACATAACTGCTGGAATTTCGAGAGAAACTGCAGGCTTATGGTAATACTCGAGGAGTGTTTTTACGGATCTGTGTCAGCTCCCACACCTTTTTTTGATGGGGGGGGGGGTCTCTGTAAAATGATTCTGGTTATTATTAAATTTCAGAGGTGTTTTATATGGAGCAGGTTTGGAGGTCATTACAAGGGAGTTTGGGAACCCTTGAACATTTTCCAGGATCGTCGCAGGAATCTGGAGACCTTTGATGAGCTTTCAGGGATCCTGGAAAGAAGCCGAAGCATTTCAGGCGTTTTTGGCCTGTGAAGCGTTTTGTAAGTGTCCCACGTGTCTTTCCCAAAGTTCTCTATACAAGGCTGCTTTTTCATCATGTAATGCAAATAAAACGTCGATGTTCCAGTAAAGAAAATAATCCTTATCAGGACGTTTTGTGTCTAGGAGAACCAGGAGTGAATCTGCATGTGCACAAGGTGTCACTTCAGTGTCATTCTATAACATTTTGGGATATTTTAACACGTTTTGTCGTTGTTTTGTGGGAAAAACTTCCTGTTATATCCCTATGTGTTTTTTGTTTCACAAAATCTTAAAAATGTTAAGACAGCAGCACAAATTACAGCTGGTGTTTTCCCTAAAAACACAAAAGACTAAGGACACAGGTTCAGTCCAACGTAGATTGATGTCTGGATAAAATAACAGTTTTGCATAAAATGTAAGCATTTTTCAAAAAAGATGCAAAACATATGTAGCAGTGTGTTTCTAAAGGCACTCAGTGTTTAACTGTATTCGCTACATTTTAGGTCAAATATGTGGAAATGATTTAACTGCTCTGAACCTTTTTAATGGATTAAACCTGTAGACACAGACTCTTTCTCACACGCTGCCCAGTTTACTTTAGCCATGAGAAGCAGCAGCATCTTGTTGGAAGTGCCCCGCTGTGCGTCCCGTAAAGTGTAACAGGAGCTGTGTAAAGACAGAACAAGCAGCGTGGGATCACAGGGGATCCTGTTATGTTAATTAGGCTCTGATGGAGCGACAACACATGCGGCTGAATGCAAAAGCAGGCGGGATGGCATTTGTCTCTGTCTGAGGGGGCCTGACACCTCGACCTCTCGTAGATAAAGTGCAACAAACATGAGGACGTGTCCTGCAGCTGCCGTGCTTTTTACTTTCGTCTGCATGCTGTGGACTCAAACTTGAGATCTGACTGTTTTTAGGTAACACACATTTAAATTTGTACAAAAAAACCAAAACAAATCTGCACCTTCATCTGCTCCCTCGTTTTCTCCCCAAGGGGTCACCACAGGCGACTGGTGATTTGGCAGAGGTTTTACTCTGGATGCCCTTCCTGACATAACCTCCATGGTGAGAGGGACTTGTGTCCCTACCTGGAATTGAACCAGGCACCTTTTACTACAGGGACATTTCAGTATGATTCGATTAAATTAGATTAGGTCAGACTAGGGGTCCCTGTAGTGGTTTACACCCCCGCCTTTTATTAGGAAAAAAAAAATAATTCAAATACAAGTCACCCATGCTTGAATATTTTATTATAATGAATAATATTATAATTATTACTAGCACTGCCTTTTGTTTTGTTTTGTATTGTTTTTTTATTGTTCATAGCACAAATTCAACTAGTTGCTGGCAACGTTCCTCAGAGACTGTGCTCCATATTGACATGAGAACGTCACCCTGCTGCTGCAGATGTGTCTGCCGTAGTGTAGGGGTTCACAGCCTCGCCTTACAAGCAAAAGGTCCCTGGTTCAACTCCAAATGAGGACATAAGCCCCTCTCACCATGAGGAGCTGCATCAGGAAGGGCATCCAGCTTAAACCTCTATCAAATTACCAATACAAGGGGGCAGCTGAAGGTAGATTCTTTAGATTAGACTCAACTTTATTGTCATTAAAAAGTAATGTACCTTTGGCTGCTCTCTTGTATTCTTGTAGGATTAATCCTCATTGGTAATTTGGAATCGAACCAGGGACCTTTTGCTTGTAAGGCAAATGTGTAAACCACTTCACTACAGGGACACTTACTGTCTTTAAAAAGTACAGTACTGAAACAATGAATTTTAATTTGACATCCAATTCAAAATGCAAACAGCAGCATATAAGAAGAAGCACTATCCAGAATAATTTCCACAGGTAGAAAAGTTAAATGACGTATTACAGAGTTATTACAGTATTTATGTACATGTACAGTGGGTTTTTTTAATGTACAGTGTGTCTGTGTGTGTTACTGCTCATTGTCCGGTGCACAGGAAGGCGTGAGTGTGTGTGTTGCTCTCAGCTGCTCTTCGGCCTGCTGGTCTTGGAGTGGAGCCTCCCAGGAGGGAGCAGGGTGAACAGTTTGTGATTCGGATGCGAGGAGTCTCTAATGATGCTGTGCTTCCCGGCTGTGTCGCGCTTCCAGATGTCAAATTTAGGAATTTTTATGTCCGGAAAGTAAAAGCAAAGGTATTTATTTATTCATTTGTCAGAATTTAATTTGCATTTAAATTAAATTTAACTTTTAAAACTCCTTTCTCCACTTTCATTTAAGGTATAAATCACATTAGACTTGGGATTTTTTCATATAAAAAAATCTCTTTATCCAAGTTCCATCTAGGATGAAACTGCAATTTTTACCACATTAAAGTACTACAGCATAAAGTAAAATAGGCTGTAAAATTAAACACCTGCCATTCCCCTGCTGCCCACTGGGTGGCAGCGTGCAGCTGGAAATCAGATTATGACCTGCTAATTTTACTCCATAATAACAAAACAGAAGAGAATAAAAAGAAAAGTTCCTCTCGCTGTTTGAAGCAGCTTGTATTCACAGATGCTCTTCTGCTCGCCTTGGCTGTAACAAGTGTTTATCTGAGTGACTGTTTCCTTCCTCTCAGCTCAAAGCAGTCCAGCTGTTCTCCTCCTGCATCTGGACTCAGGCATTTTCTCCCAGAGAGCTGCTGCTCACCGGATGTTTTCTCTGTTTTGGACCATTCTCTGCAAACCCTGGGGATGGTTGTGTGTTAAAATCCCGGCAGATCAGCAGTTTGTTAAATGCACACACCATCAGCCATGCCACGCTCAGCTACTTTAATCACCTTTTTTCTCCCCATTCTGGTGCTCAGTTTGAACTTCAGCTGGTCGTCTTGACCATGTCTGCATGCCTAAATGGACTGAGGTGCTGCCCTGTGATTGGCCGATTACTGATTTGTCATTCGTGCTAACTAGCAGTCGAACAGGTATACCTATTGAAGTGGCCAGTGATTGTATGAAAAGCAGAGCAGGGTTATTTCCCTTCGATTCACAAAAACACTGCAGTAAATGTATTTAGAGCCCGTCTTGCCAGGCCAGGTCAACATGTTGGTGTTGGTGGGATTTTATAACGCAGAGAAACGTCAGCTCCATCAGGTACTCAGAATATGGTCACCTGTAGATGTTTTCATCATTCGGCTACATGTCTGCCCATGGACGTGTCCCTGGTTTGCAACCAGGAGGAGAACAAGCCCAGCCTCGGGGGTCACAAGCTACTGTACTTCTGGTGTTGGTCCCAAACAAAGATAAATGGGAGAGCTGTGTCAGGAAGGACGCCTACTGTAAAAGCTGCCAAATCATATATGCAGATTCATCTGCTGGGGGGAAAAAGAAGCTGAAAGTACCCACCTATATCTGGGTTTAGTTGGACTTGATAGGTACAGTATAAAAACTAAGCATCATCCTTAAACACAAAGTGCTTTTTTAATTAAAAGTGTGTCTTCATATGGGGTTCGTTTTACAGGATAACATAGTAAAGTCACCGTTGTTTGACAAAATATAAAATACTTTGAGCAGGTTGAAGTATGAGGTGCAAAAAGCCAAAATGTAAAGTTTCCATATGAGGTTTCAGGAGGATATTGAGAAAGAAATTAAAAATATGACTTGTGTGATATTTTCATACGCTTTAAAATCATGTAACTTTGCTTTGCAACATTGCAAATTTCCCACTATCTCATGTGTCAAGTCCAAGGTCAGAGTAGAGTTCAGAAGGTCAAATAGTGATAACTGCATTTTGTAGAAGCCCAGTTTGATCAAAACTGGATTAATAGTTAAAAAAAACAGCTAAATTAAACTGAAACTTGATGTAAAAAAAAAAAAAGAGGAAGGTACAGTGGTTAGCACCCTTACCTCATAACAAGAAGGTCCTGGGTTTGAATCCACTGGGCTGCTGGGGCCCACAGCCTAAAGACATCTGTAGAGGTCAACTGGTGATTCTGAAATCTTATATACGCAGAGAGATAGGAATCTCCAGGAATAAATCCAGCTGTAAAACATTCATTATGTTTAATCATATTTATATTTGTTACTTAAGACATCTGAGCCTGTTTATATAAATATTACAGGCCTAAATTATATTAGAACCAGTCTGGAATTTGGGGCTTAAATTATAAAGAACGCCACTAGATGGCAGCATGTGACAGGGGCAGGCGAGGCAGAGCAGGTAAACCAACATAAAATCCATTTCTGCGTCTTTTTAAATGTCAAACTCTGGTTTTAATGCGTGAACATAATTTTCTCTTTGACCTGCGAATAATCATCCTCACAAAATCTCTTAAACTGATCTGCAAGCTACACTGGTAAAGTCTGGACATGTGTGGATCTGCGTTTTTATCCACTTTAGCTGCTTAAATGCACACATTTTCCTTTTGTCCTCTGTTCTACCTTTTCATTTTCTCTCTGATTTTTCTGTTGGTGACATTTGGATTTCTCACATTTCCTAAAAGGAAAGTGTAAACAGTTAAACAGAGCCGACTTGCTCCAGAGTGAACAAATCAGTGATGTAAAAATTACTGATTTAAAGAATAACACAAGCTGTAGTCATGAGTCCTGTAAGGACTGAGGAACAAAGGTCACACTGAGCCGGTGATACAGGAAGATGTCCTCTGACTACAAGCTGCTCTCTGATTTCACTTCCATTAAGACCTCCAGATGTTTTTCTAACCAAAATCTGCAAGTTTGTTTCACAAAGTGTTGATATTAATGCACTGGACCAGTGCTTTGCACAACAAGTGGCTACAAAATATTTCCTGTAAAGGCGTAACGAAAATGAGATGTTTAAACTTTATTTCAAGCCCTTCAGGTTAGCATTTATTTAATGTATAAAACAGTTACAGGCATGCTTTAAAACACACTCTGAGGGCTGGATGTGAAACAGGGACCCCGGGGTGGAGTGTATGAGCAAGATTTAATTATTGCAAATGTTGGAAAAATACTGTATAATCCATTCATTTAAGTATTCTGAATGTTTCCATGTTTTTCTGTATTCTTTGGTGTCCAATCCATTTTTTAACTGTGAAGTTGGACCGTGGACACGTTTCAGAGCCACAGGAATAAAACACGCTTCCAGCCTGATCCCAGCGTATAAATAAAACCAGCATCTACAGGCCCACCAAACAGTGAAGAAAACCAAGCGATCCATTTGGACTACTCTGATTTATTTGGCATTACTCGACATGCAGCGGCGATCCTTACACCACAGGTTTCACAGTACTGAACATGCTCACAGGAAACAGCTGAAACACTTTCAGAATAAGAAGTCTGTTACATTCAGAGACGTCCTGGAAGCGTGAGGTCGATGTTAGAGGGTTAACATCACTTTATCAGAGGGTGATTGCTCGACTTTGCGCGCACACACTGATGTCCGTTCACTATAACACAGGTTCTGGTTCCCCTTGGCTCTCAGAGTCTGCGGCTCAGGTGGACGAGTTCAGGATGCGGGAGTCCGCGGAGTCAGAGCGCTCTTCGTACTCCTCATCGGGGGAGTAGAGGCCCGGTTTGGGCCCCAGCGAGCAGCCCTCCTCCTGGATGCTGATGCGCTGCTGCTCCTCGGAGGGTCTGGCGGGGAGGATGGGCGAGCTGCGGAACACCCCGGGCCCCGTGGGGGCCGCCGGGGAGAAAGGGGACACGTACTGCGCGGCGGAGCGGAGCTGGTACTGCTGCTGCAGGGCCACGGTATTCCACAGGGTCACGTCGCTGTGCATGAAGGGGCCGGCCTGGCTGCGCGTCAGGGAGTTGCGCAGCATGAGCGGGTAGCGCGTCGGCTGCGGAAAGGACGGGTGCTGCAGGGGGACCCCCAGCGCGCCGGTGGAGACCACCCCCGAGGCGGAATCCGCAGCGAACCGGAGGGAGTCGGGGACCCGGAAAGCCGAGCCCACCGACCACTTGGCGGAGGAGGACACCGGGTGGTAGGAACCCAAGGTGTGCTCGAACAGGTGTCCGTTTGAAGGCAGCGCCAGCGCGTCCGGGTGCGCGTCAGAGTGGGGGGGCGCGCTCCCGTCGGGATTCCGGCTGGACAGCAGCACCTCGATGGCCCCCACCAGATCCCCCCCGCAGCCGCGCAGGATGAGCTCCAGGACGGGAGGCTTGTGGGCGGGGAAGATCTTCTTGAGGACCTCCAGCGGCGGCCGGTTGGCTCTGAGGCTGAAGGGCAGGTTGATGGAGCCGGCGAGGCCTTCGATCAGCACGCTCTGCTCGCCGGGGCTGACGGGATACTTCTGAGGACTCTCAGCTTTGGCCTCCTTCTCGGCGCTCCCGGCCTTGGGGAGGCCGTAGCGGCTCTCCTCCGGGAGGGTCGGGGTTTCCGGGGGCTCAGGGGAGTAGCAGTTCGGTTTGGAGCCCTCCGGGGAGCTGACCGCGTCCTGCTCCTTCTCACTAGAGCTGCCTCCGTTCTCTCCTGCCGAGGCCTCGTCTGGGCAGTCCTCTGTCGGCTCTGCAAGTCAAAACACACGAAACTTCAGCACATGTGCGACAAACACGGGATCCAAATGGGTCAAAACCGTTGCGTAATTACGCTCAAACTGTGCCAAAATCACGTGGCTCCGGCACCAACCTTAACGTGTCGGAATGTGTTGTGTTTTTTTTGCGCAACATTATGTCTCATTTATATCTAAGCAAAAGTGAGGATGTCAGTAAAAATAATACGCTTAAACAGAGCGTGACGCGCGGCGGGAGAACGCAGAAAGAAACACTCCACTGGGCGTGAACACCTCTCCCCACGCAGCCCACAGACCGCCTCCGCGCTCCTCAAGAGGAAAGGCAACATGCAATGAATCGCTTGTCACAGCTTGTCTGCAACACGGCGACGTGTCAGGATTTATGTTGCCCCCCCCCCCCAAAGCTGTTAACACGAAGTGCTGAGTGTGCGCCATTGAGGGATCTGCCGTCGGTGCCTTTTGGCCGCGTTTTGCGCGCAGATCGCCTGTTGCTCGGTAACATTTCATCCGAAGTTGACCTCCTGCGAGAAATATGGCGATTATATTCGATTGGGCCTGTCCGCCGCTGATTACTGTAATCTTTTAAAGCGCTCAGCTCAGCTCTGTCAGGCTGAGAATGGAGTCAGGTGGGGGGTGGGGGGGGGAGCTGAGTGTCCAAATCAGTGTTTAAGTCTCTGAGGCAATAAAGGCGAGTCAGACAGAGGGAAGGAAACACTGGCGAGGTTAGAGCTGCAAACGCACTCCTACATTTCATCCCAGCAGCCCTGAAAGTGGAAATAATGATGGATTTTGCCTTTGTGTTCTGACATCCTGACACGGTTACAGTGCACAGTCACAAACCCGTTGCATGGCCTTCATTTCATTCTAAACACGGCTTCAATGTGCTCCCTGGCATTTCCCTCAAG